>JBAMJV010000058.1:147500-229095 GCA_037951105.1 Echinarachnius parma
TATGTATTCTGTAATCTGTAAGACATATTTGTTAAGTTGCAAGAGGTTTTGGATGTAATCCCAATGCATCAACGAGTATTTTGTCTTTCAAAACAGGCATCGTAAAATGTTCGAAAAAGGAAACATGCATCAGTGATTTCTCCATTGTATACGATGCGCTTACCCCGCCGCGGCGAGTCGTGAGCGACGATTAACACTGTACAATCGCACAAAATAGAAGCATCGGACAATCCCCAGGGGCCAACTTTTGGAGTCGCAAAGGACCCCTTTATCCACGGATACACCCAGGGAGACTCATATTATTGGATTTGTTACATTCTCCTCTAAATATTCATATGTTCAACAATCAGTACGCTTTTCGATGCACAAAAGACCTCTGGGCTGCCGGTCTATATTGGTCTTGGCATCAATCGATCTCGGGTCCGTTTTTTTCTCCAAATTAGCCCAATGAGTCTTCATAACGTTTATTCAACCATGTTTAACCGCATGCTGGAGACTCATCAATGTCTTAATTCCTTAATTCATGTAATGACAATGGATGTCTTGTTGAATAGTTCTTCCCAGGTTGAATGACACGCTTATTGAAACGAATGAGAAGCTCACGAAATTGGCCGAAAAACATTTAGAACATGTGATATGCCTAGGTCACAAATGCACCGGATGCCGCACAATCTCTTTACCTACATTCAGAAAGGTCCACTTTTTTTTTTATCGATCGGTCCATTTGACCTTTGACGACCCCAACTCCCTGCTTACAAAACTAAATCAGCGACGGACCCCCCCCCCCCCTCCCCCCTTCTCCCGCCCCTACCCCTTCCCCCCACCCCCACACTTACACGACTCAACCAGTGGCCTTTGTCCAGTTTTTGCAAATACGCACCCCCTTGAAAAATCTTGGCTACCGGCCTGAGCGGTCACATATTTTGTCTTGGGGGTAGTTGTATTGGGGGTAGATGTCTTGGGGGGGGGGGGGAGGGGGGGGGGGGGTAATCGTCCGGGGGGTAATCATCTTGTCTTTGAGGGTAGTTGTATTGGGGGGTAATATTCGGGGGGGAGAGGAGTTGTCCGGGGGGTAATTGTCTGGGGGGTAATCGTCCGGTTGGTAATTATCCGGGGGGTAGTTGTCTTGGGGGTAGTTGTCTTGGAGGGTAATTGTCTTGGGGGGTAATTGTCTTGGGGGGTAATTGTCTTTGGGGGTAGTTGTCTTTGGGGTAGTTGTCTTGGGGGGTAATTGTCTCGGGGGGTAATTGTCCTAGGGGGGTAATTGTCCGGGTGGTAGTTGTCCGGGGGGTAGTAGTCCTAGGGGGGTAGTTGTCCGGGGGGTAATCGTCCGGGGGGTGGTTTTCCAGGGGGTAGTAGTCCTAGAACCAGTTAAGTTCAATTTAGGATATTTGTGAAACACCCCCATGGTATGTTGTTTTAGCCTTTACACTATCAACGAATACAATCGTGCAATCTTTGCAATTAAATCGCGTGAGAAACCTGGCTTTCCTCAAGCAGTAAAATATATGAATTATTGAAATACATGTACCAGCATATTGTAGTTGATTTTTTTAATTTTTCTATCTATAAACGTATCTTCGGTTGATCTCAATTTCGCAATTATATTAACTTTACGAGTAAATATAGGCCAATAATGCATCAAAAAACCCAATATCCTTTCGTTTGTCATGATTGTAACGACATATAATTTAAACTGCTGTTATATTGATTATAAATTGAGTCGAATTTGGTATGAATGTGAAGGTAATCGTCTACTTTATAAGACTGGGAAATTTCAGATTTTTTGCAATTTTTTTTATATATATTTGTTTTAATTTAAAATGTGAAAAATTCACCCTTCAAACCAAGCCCGTATCCACCGTGATTTCGCCGCTTAGATTGATGACGTCACCCGAGGATGCACATTCTCAGCTATATCGATTGCGCATGCGCGAACGGTGCATTTTATGTAGGTTAGCGTGCATATTCTGTTGACATCTTGTTCGTGTTACTCCAACTTCTTTTGACTAAAGCACCTCGAATGGCGGACGACTTGAATTTAGATTTGAGTTTTGAAGTAGAAGATGAGCTAGACGAGACAGAGAACAGCTCTCCGATACTTCGCTCAGCTCAGCTCAATGACAATGCTGTCAAATCGTGAAAATAACTCCGTCCGATCCAGGATTATTTGTTAGGAAAATTACGTTCGTAGCACACGTGTTTTTAATTTGCACGCTAAACATTCGATGCAGTGCATGCTAGCTAGTATAGTATTATTGCGCAGGCCAGCATATATGTGATCTTGATCGAGCAGAGTTGTAATTTTGCATGTTGTTTGTACTGGCTTGAATTGAACCCGTCGATTGGGCCGGTGTGTGCATGTGAGCGGGGCGTCTGGGTTAGCTGGCTGGGCCGGGGGCCCGGGCGGGTATCGAGGAGAGCTAAAGAGAAGATCGAGAGGAGGAGCGCGAGCTGAATTGGAGGCGCTGGCACCTGTACCATTCGTACGTGCGCGGGGACGCCCGGGGTGCATGCACGGTACACACTAGCCTATACACTCACATCGCACCGCACGTAGTATGATTTCACTCGCAGACTAGGTGATTTATTTACCTGTATTTTTACATTATCAGACATATAAATGAATAAAAGAATACATTTACAACGAATATAAGCTGTTTATGCATTAGTTCAAAAAGTTTGAACCACCATAATTGTATATAATATAGTTAAAACAACCACGGAATCCCCGGTATAAAGGGGTATAAATCCGGTATATAATGTGGTAGAAACCGAGGCTTCTGATTGGATAACCCCTCGCTCTACGTCAGTACAACACACCCGGCTATCGGACCCCGCTCGTAGCGGGATTGTGGTTTTGAAGCAGCGTTTAATATTTTCATTTTTTTTTTCGGATGTGCGAGTACTTGGAAAGTGATATTTTCATTTTCTGTATGATTTGAACTTTTTGGAAAGATGAAACTTGGCTTATGTTGCTTTTTCTTTGAATAATCACTTTAACTATCAACGAATACGTTATTAGATCCATGTGATATAGAATATAGGCGTACGGGCACATACTCGCTGGGGGTGGGGTGGGGGCTGTGGTCTTTTGCCAGACTATCATCCTTCAAAACAAAAACAAAATCCTTGCCATTTAGCTGCCCCCCGAAAATAGACGATTTTTGCACAATTGTTGCCCGCATGTGAAAGAATTTTGAAATTTTGCAAACATTACATGATTTTGCCCGAATGTGGCACGAACTAGAAAGAAATTATGTGATTTTGCCCAAATTGTAGGTGCTTTCGGCCTTACTGTGGCCAGTTTTAAACTCTCGGGGAGGGTGTGATGTATGGGGACTGCAGCTCCCTTAGCCCCCCCCCCCCCCCCCCCCCCGCCACGTACTCCTATACATTATGATGTAGAACAAACATTCAAGATAGGTGCATGCACGTCATATCAGTAGTCGTCGTATGCGTTCTGACTTACACATCCATCTTATGATCTTGAAATCGAATCCTTTGTAGATGGTAGTTTAGGCCCTTACTTAAATGACATGAATAACTATTGCTGACGCTGTTTGGATTATTATTATAGGATGCAGTCTGTCGTAATGTATCGACCTACTTGCTTTCACCGCGGTTCTAACTAACGATCTACACAGTGACGTAAATAACATTCATATACAATTACGAGATCATTGACACTTCAGTGTTAATACATGTATATCATAAGGATATCGTCAATCTCATTTTCATTATATTACAAAAAGAGCGCTGCATTCACATCAAGCTAGTTTGCACCAAACGTGAAGTTGTTTTCATTATCGATAAATGAATCATAATTTGAGGTAACAAGCTTCCAATATTTACCATCGTTGTCCAGACCAGAAGTTATTTTGTTAAAAAAACAAAGATTTGTTACTTCACACTTCAACATTGAATATTGAATCGAACCACGTGATGATGAGGGGGCGATACATCAGAAAAAGATGCATTTTCTCCCACATATTGTTGGCAATGATGGCACTACAAATCATCGTGGAAGGTAAGTTAATCGTTGTGTTGTAATTGTATCACTGATTCAATACAGTTCGATTTGGGTAGAAGACATATTTTACAGAGAGAGTCAAGCATTGCAAATATATTATCTTAAACTGTAATATTTGACAGGCGAGTATTTTAATTTGCTTCATATTCTCAGATTATAATCGTAATATAATTAATGTATTATTATAATACGTAAATTACAATCATCTTGATTGTGTTATGTAAATTAGATTCGTATACCAACAGTTATCATTATCATTATAGACGCACACCCTGCTCTTGATAAGCGTTAAAAGGAATCTCGTCTTATTTGAAAGTTTGTTTAATTATACACTTACTTAAGAGTATTTTTGTTTTCATTTTCTATTAACTGAAATTGAAAATAAAATCTGGTTTTATACATCTAATCGTAAAAGAAACGAAGAACCAGGCATGAAAGAACTACACACTATTTTCCGTTAAAGGGATAGTTGAGTTCTGGTAAGGAGAGTACAGTTTTGGTGAAACTGAATTTTAGTAACCAAAACCTGCATCATTACATTACAAACTAATAGTTATAACTAGAAAGGAACACAAATTTACAAATGACGTAGTAAAGATCATGTTATCATTCAAAAAGAGCCGTTAAAACGTAAGAGGGCGCTCTCTAAACACTCATCGGTTTTTAACCATTTTGAATAAAATATTGTGCATGTGATGTTTTGTTGAAATAGTGATTAGATAGAGAAATAACCAACAACTATTTACATACCTATTTTGTAACTTTTGAAAAGAGGAAGCATTTTTTAAATTTGTAACGGCTGGTTCAAAATTCTCTAATAAACCTGGGGCCCCAGCTTTATTACAAATTGTTATATTTATGGATATTTCAGCCGTCTCTGAACCGATTTTGATCAAACAAAGATGATTTTATTATTTAAATATTATTTTCTTTCAAATTTTACACTCAGTTTTTCATTACCTCACAAAAAAAAAAAGTAGTCTAGCGCCCTCTCTACCAACACTCAACTATCCCTTTAACTTACTATTTTAATTTGTATCTTTACAGACGCGACGTGTAACACCTCAGAAGTCCCAGCGGGTAAGTCTTGTGTGCTTATTGTTGTTCTCATTATAATTGCAAATTAGACAAAGTCATTCGTTGAAAATGCAATTAGTTATCAGATGAATATGATTATTTTATTATTAGATGTGCACGTATAGCAATGTTTTTGTTTTCTTTTGATTATGATACGGACAATTTCTTTTAATGACATACTTTTTATACTATACATATATTATATGCAAAATAAAATGTTAATTCTAGACAGATGCACGTACATTATTTTGTATGAGTTATATATTTGTACAAGTTTGGAATATATCGTATAACAATAACATCGTTACAAAGCTACTTCGATTGACATGTTTATGTGCTGTTTACCCTGTCTCATGTTACTTTGAAATGGTTAATTGTTTTCAGTGATATACTGTCCATGATCTATATTAGACCATATACTTGGGCAATGTAATAGCATTACTAAACGTAATGGTTAATGTGTTTGCACTTTAATGTTCTTAAATATATATTAAGTTTTGGTTTAGAGGACGCATCTAGAATACGAGGTAATGGCAAGATAACTGTACATCATTTTAAAGACATAATAAATGACTTTTGTTGATCAAGATCAGTTCCGAAACTGCTCAGATATCCGTAAGTACATCCAGCTTCTATTAATGTGTGGGCCCAAAATTCATTTAAAAATTTAAGAAAATACTTATAAATCCTACACATGTTTGAAATTGTACCAAACTGGCTTTAACGTTGTTTTTATGATCTCTCTATTTAATTATTATTTTAGCCACGCATTACATTCGCAATTTTAATAAGAAATGGTTGAATTCTTCAGGACGGTGTCTAGAGGGCGACCTCTTCCGTTAACGGCTGCTTTTAATTTGAAACTCAGTCTACTAACTCAGCCGTTTATATGTTTTCGGGCGTGGTTGAGTTCTAGCATGGCTAATAGTTTTTAATGATATCTTACAAGTTTTAGTTACAAATATTCTGCTTATCAGAACTGTAAAAAGTAAACCAAATATGAGATAATGTAACTCTTTGTTCTGTCGAGTAATTTACAATTCATAAGGATCTATTAATTTTGCTGACAAGTGCAAAAATGATGCGTGGTTAATAAAATGTGTATTGGTGTGATCTGATTTGTCCAAAAAGTAATGTGTGAAATTTTCAAGTTAATTGAATGTTATTTGGCCGGGAAATGAGCGAAAATGCAAAGTGATATTCACAGTTACTCATTGCATAACTTGGTACACGGCTGAAAATGTCCCGTAGATAATTTCATATCCGAACACTTCAATCGTAAATATCTTTTGAACGAAATGGAAATTTGGAAAAACGAAACCTGTCCCATGCTTTTATTGTTAATACGAATACAAAACAATGTATGAGGAAACCGCTAGAATTCCAATTGGATTTTGAAGATTTGTACAATGTTACTAAGTCCCTTTAATGATGTGTATGTAGATCATGGTCACCCTCTTAGTAAAATGATCTATTTCACTCAAAGTGAAACAAGAAAATTATCCTGAATATTGTTATTTGCTCCAATTCATCACGAACGTACAACTCCATTTTGTAAATGAACGTGATTTTTTTCATGTAACCAAGTTACATATTTTCTTCCAATTTGTGTTCATGATGGTTTATGTTTTAAGCAGTTGTATTCTCCACTGCCCCATGTGCGTAAATATTTTGCGTGAGAAAAACATATTGTTAACCTAATTACTACACCATTTCATTATTGTAAGACTGTCTGATTGTTTGATTGTTTGATTGTTTCATTGTTTCATTGTTGTAAGACTGTTGCCATGAACTTGAAATCACTGTTAACGTGTTTCGAGGTGCATGCTTGTCTAAATAGTGAAATTATACAACAATCACCTCACATAACCCTCAAGGGCCGGTCACATTTACGTAATAGTGGACGGAGTGATCCGTAGGGTAACTTATACCGTGGGTAAGATGTGGTGTAAGTACGTTAAGCTAGATTAAACTACGTTGAACCACGTTAAACTACATTAAGGTATACGGTGATGAGCCACAGAACGGTACGGATAAGTACGTTCAAGTACGATAAACTACGCTAGACTACGCTGATATGGGTGCAGCTTGCTCACGGACAGGTACGGAGTAGTACGTCTGACTACGCTGGAGTACAGTAGACTACGATAGCCACTACGCTATAGACTTATGCTTGACTACGCTAAAGAACGTTATTACCAAGTTAGCATCGCGGACAACTACGGTACGGATACCGGTACGTTCAACAACCTTCAACTACGTCCATTAAAGTAAAATAATGTGACCGGCCCTTTAAAGTGATCCATTAGCCTTGTAAAATTCAACCAACATCACTTGGAGCTGTCGCATTTCCCTTGCACCTTATAGTAAAAATCAATGGGCAGTAGGTGGTAACATCTGACATCAGTGTTCACTTTCTCACTTTAAAAGTAAACTGAGTTCTTTTCTAAAACAAAAATATATCACACATCTTTTAGATGAATCTTATGATTATAGGTATAAAATTATAGATAGATCGATAGATAGATATATCGAATTTTTGTATTGAACACATAAAATAAACAATACTGTAGTCCGAGGACTAAAGTGCATTGTGTACAACCAAAATATACAAACATACATGTATAAATATATTAAAACCAATACAAATATTACTTGACATCAAAATACAACAAAATATATTTGGCAAGATAAGCACAAAAATGGTAGCCTAAAAATGTAATAATTATAATATATGCATATCCTCATTTAATTTTAATTTTCATCTAAACGATGAAAAAGAACCAATTTTCTCTTTTTATGATAAAATTGTTCAAATATACAGTTTTGAAAATTCGTTTGAAGTTAAGGGATCACGTAAACGTAGTTTGTTTGTCTTTAATGTGGCAATTCACCTTCTGGAAAAACCCTAAGTACCAGCAAAAAAACAGATTTTATGACGAGTAAGCAATATGGCATTGTGCCGTCGGTGTTACCGACATGGTAGCTTTTACGGCGTGATAAAACAATATGCGGGTTACGCTCGTATTTAAGTTAAATACAAGCTCGGATTGTCCTAGTTATTCAAATTGTCATGTAATTCAGGCATGGGAAAGCAGGGTTCCGCAATCAGTGTGTTAACAGCATCATCAAAATTCATTTATTTAAAGGGATAGTTGAGTTCTGGTAAGGAGAGTACAGTTTTGGTGAAACTGAATGTTAGTAACCAAAACCTGCATCATTACATTACAAACTATTAGTTATAACTAGAAAGGAACACAAAATTACAAATGACGTAGTAAAGATCATGTTATCATTCAAAAAGAGCCGTTAAAACGTAAGAGGGGGCTCTCTAAACACTCATCGGTTTCAACCATTTTGAATAAGATAATGTGCATGTGATGTTGTGTTGAAATAGTGATTAGATAGAGAAATAACTAACAACTATTTAAATACATATTTTGTAACTTTTTGAAAAGGGGAAGCATTTGTTTTGAATTTGTAACGGCTGGTTCAAAATTCTCTAATAAACCTGGGGCCCCAGCTTTATTACAAATTGTTATATTTATGGATATTTCAGCAGTCTCTGAACCGATTTTGATCAAACAAAGATGATTTTATTATTTAAATATTATGCTCTTTCAAATTTTACACTCAGTTTAACCCTCAAAAAAAAAAAAGTAGTCTAGCACCCTCTCTACCAAAACTCAACTATCCCTTTAACCCTGACATTTATACACATGTACATACAAATGAGTATACATCATAAATGCCATAATGTGGTAAGGTCAAGCAGATTGATAACAATCTAAATGCTTTTTAATAGCATGATACAATCACACATGCACGCACACACATGCACATACAAACACACATTTAAAATATCCTCATCTGCTCAACTTTTGTTTTTTTACATAAATCATTAAATAATAATTGTGTACATGATTAAAGGGGACCACAAGGCAAGGAAGATTACCGTTTATAATGTTTCGGTACCGTTGATTGATATCAAATAGATGCCCCCCCCCCCCCCCCCCCTCACTTTGCAAAGGGTTGTGTAATTCATAAACAATGCAATTAAGTGCTGCCACTTAACATGCTTACGGAACTATTATGGCCTCATGGTTCCGTACGCGCCAATCGTTTGCGAGTGCGCCAATTCTATTCACGCGATGAGTTCGTCCTAGACAAAGGGTAGTGTTCGTACGCAGACCCATGAACAAATGTTGTATTATGGTGAAGCTTTTTTCCTAATATTTTTTTTTCTGGAAACATATTGTTCTGAACTTTTTAGCGGAATGGACTGCTAAAAATGTTACCTTTCTTTTATAAGAATATTATTTGTAGGTAATTTGACCAGAACTGTATTAAGCTTTGAATACGATTACATTTTTGGCTTTAAATTGTAGTATTGCAATATTACAAAACAAATACATTCAAACCCGTCTTTGTGGCCACCTGTTGATATCAGCCAACCTGCCTAGTATAGTGGCCACGAAAAATGATGCCCTGCAGGAAAATACAATGTTATTGAATCTTTCTGTAGAGGTCACCTCTCTAGAGTGGCCGTCTTCCTGATTTTCCTTAAATGGTCACTATACACAGGTTTGACTGTACTATTTATGGAATCTGTCTATAAATAGAGGCCACCTGTCTTCAGTAGCCGCCTTTCTTGTTTTCCTTCGGTGGTCACTATACACAGGTTTGACTGTACTACTGTATGTTATGGAATATGTCTATAGATAGAGGCCAACTGTCCACAGGGGCCACATTTCTCGTTTCTCGTAGGTGGCCACTCTGCACAGGTTTGACTTTATATCCGTTTATGAAAATCGAGAGTGAGCCCAACGCGGATCTTATCAGTCTACTTCTTACATTCATTCACCAGTGTCCTGTGCCGACCTGAAGCGCAGGGGAGTGACGGAAGATGGCGTGTACACCATAGATCCCGATGGGAGGAACAACGGACTGGACCCGTTCCAGGTCGTGTGTAACATGACTGCATATCCAGGCACAGGTAATACTATCAGAATGATCAGTGGGCTAGCTATGACAGGCACGGGGAGCGGGGACGTGTCCCTTAATAATTTGCCCCCCCCCCCCCCAAAAAAAAAACAACAACAACAACAACAACAAACAAACAAACAAACAAACAAAAAAAATTAAGGGCAAATTCGTGAGAAGAAAAACAGTACATAGAGTGTGCCCCTAATGGTGTGCGTGCCCGCCAATCGGTCCGCCCACGCTACGCCACTCGGCCACTGGGCAATACTATCAGTGGCGTAGTGTGGTCGTACATACTTTTTTAATTTGTCTATTTATGTAAATTTGTTGGCGTGGGGACTGTGGGGACACACAATTATAGGGGCACACTCTAAGTATGTTTTTACTGTTAGCCTCAAGGATTGTCCCTCTGGTTGTTATTGGTTCCGTTCAATTATTAGGGCACGTAACCCACATATCCCCGTAGCTATGCCATTGAATATTATAGTCAGTATGGTCCATATGAGACTTTAGAAAGACTTTCAACAATTTTTAAAGAATATGATTCTCACCTTCGCCATTTATGAATGTAAATACTTTTTTTTATCAGGAGTCGTTTAAAAAAAAAAACAGGAATAGTATTTGTATAAAATCGGGATCATTTTGTCTACTGCACTGGCCCGATTATAATGCATGTTTAACAACAACCAACGAATGATTTGTTGTGCTTCGCCCTATCCATGGACACTTTTCATTCCGATGAGCAGTGTAACTTTGCTCGAATATCCTCCGGTCTCCTCATTGTCATCATATGGTAGCCCAAATTATAATTTTGTGTACAAACTATTCGATATGCACATGGGGTTATTTTTGCATAAAGCAATATGTCGCTTGCTGATTTGTAGTACAGTAATCAATTGGTCCCGTTTAGCTTCATCATGTTATGATAATCCTTATGTTGTAAGAAGCCCTCATATATAGCATGTTAGCGATTAGTGTTTCACTGCATACAAGTGCTTCATAAATCAAGGTAGTTTTTACAATGACTGTAACATCAACATTTCAACAGGAATTATGGTGTTCAATCATACCTTCAATGCTCGCACACAAATCCTGGGTCCCCAGTCCGGGATCCCTGGACGGAACATCGCGTACGGAAACCTGACGACCGACCAGGTGGCTGCTGCGGCCGACGTCAGTGGATCCTGCGAACAACACATGAAGGTATGACGATGAGGAGAATGATGATGCTGATAATGGTGATCATGATGAAAAAGTTAAGGTGATGATGATGATGATGATGATGATGATGATGATGATGATGATGATGATGATGCTGATAATGATGATGATGATGATGATGATGATGATGATGGGGATGATGATGGTGATGGGGTTGATGGTGATGATGATAGTAATGATGAATTATGATGGTGATGACAAGGATGTTGGTGATAACAGAGGTGGTGATGATGTTTTTAATGGTGAAGATGACGATTTTGAAGGTGGTTGTTTTTGATGATAATGTTTATGATAACAACATTTTTGTGATGATGAAGAAAATAATTGTTTTATTTTTTGTATTATCTGTCATTGATTTACATTTATGTAACATTGTTTTCAAATAGTGGGAGTGTCGGAATGCCGTTCTTACTGGATACGTGGAATGGTACGATCGGGCCAGTACCAGGGTGAGGTACTGGGGTGGTGGGAGCTACTTCGGCTGCGCTTGTCTTCGATCAGGTACAAATCATTGCACTATAATTGTCATTATTATTCATTTTTCTCGGGGGGGGGGGGGGGGGGCTGCCTAGTTCCGTGTGCATAAAATATGTAAATTTAAACATAGGGACAGTTGACAATAAATATTTCATGTAAATTTAAATTAACGAATACAAGTTGTCTCGGGTTCGATTTCCGGAGAAGCCCAATGTTCTTAATGTTTCAAAGGATCCACCCATTCATTAACAGAGAGTTTCAAATGATGATTTACAACTGTATTAATATTGATAACATGGAAGTGAAGTTAGTGTTGAGTAACGGAAGAATTTTCAAACATCTCTCTAATTATGGAGAATGAATTCCCTGTACACCGTGTCCCAGAAAAAAACGAAACCGGGTTTCATGGCAGAAATTTTATGTTATAATGAATAATTTCCTTGATGATATATATATGTCTGAAAAGCTATGTGTCTCTTTTATTTGATATACAACTTATGGCACATAATTCACGTATGACTGAATTAGAACGATAGAAAGTGGTGTTACCAAAATTCAATTTGCGCGCAGAAATTGCAAGTTTGGGTGAGGTTTTGGGGAGAGTTTTAAGAGTAGTAAACGTACTTATTTTGACAAAGGACAGACACCGCATGAAAATTCATAATTTTATCTTTTATATGACACCTCATGATTAAAAAATAAATTATATATGCCAGAGAACGAATACAATGAAAACATGCTTGATTCCAGCCCAAATGAGTAACTTTCCTGATCTAGCCTGTTTCCTGATCCCCATGTTTGTGTAAATTCACTCATGCATCAAAGTCCATTGTCAGCTGCTAGTCAGGAAAGCTGAGCGACTTCTTACTCAACTTTCACTCATTCGGGCAGAAATCAGGCATGTTTTCATTGTACTCGTTCTCTGGCATAAATCATTTATTTTTTTAGCATGAGGTGTCATGTAAAAGATAAAAATATGAACTTTTATGTGGTGTTTGTCCTTTTTAAAAATAAGTACGTTTACAACTCTTAAAACTCACCCAAACTTCAAATTTATGCGTGCAAATTGAATATTGGTAACACCACTTTCCATTGTTCTAATTCAGTCATGCTTGAAGTATGTGCCATAAGTTGCACATCAAATGAAAGAAGAGACACAGAGCTTTCCAGGCATATATATATCATCAATTAAATTATTCATTATGACAGAAAATTTCTGCCATGAAACCGGTTTCGTTTTTTTCTGGGACACGGTGTATATGTGATATACCCTGACAGCAATTTCCTTTTTTTTCTAGTTAAACAGTGTTCTGGTTCAATGGAACTACCACACACCGTTCAGCAGAATCTTACAATGATATTGTTTACTGTATGATCTGTTTCTCTTTTCAGGAAAATCTTATAAAGTTGATGGACTTTAACGTAGACTGATAAAACTTCTGTCCATTTCATATTTTAATTAAACGTGAATTTAAAAACACCCTTTCCCTCCTTTTCTCCATACATTGGTTCTTCCCAGGTACATGCCCTAGACCATGGGCATCGTGCAACTGCGACTACAACGTTGTTGATCAGAATGACACTGCGTGGCGACTCGACGAGGGTTTCGTTAATAACAAGGCCATCCTGCCCGTCACCGAGCTCCGATTCCTGGATACAGTCGACCCGAGCGAGGAGGGATTCATCACTCTGGGAGCAATGACATGTAGTGGCTATGAGAGATGTAAGTCAGTAGAAAGACAAGTGGTGATGGCGGTGGTGATGATGATGATGATGATGATGATGATCATGATGATAATGATGATGATGATAAAGACGATGATGATGGTAGTGGTGATGATGACGATGATAATGATGGCGATGATGATGATGATGATGATGCTGACAATGATGATGATGATGATGACGATGATAATGATGGTGGTTTTGGTGATGATGACGATGATGATGATGATAATGATGATGATGACAATGATGATGATGATGATGATGATTATTATGATGAGGCTGCTGCTGCTGTTGATGATCATGATAATGGTGACGATATGGAAAGTGATGATGGGGATAGTGATGATTGTATAGATGATGATAATGATGATGACGATGATGACGATGATGATGATGATAATGATGATGATGATGATGAATATGGGTTCGTTGATGATGATGATGTTGTTGATGATGATACTGATGATGATGATTATGATAATGAAGGAGAAGAAGAAGATGGGGGTGGGGATGTTGATAATGATGATGAAGATGATGCTGATGATGATGAAAGTCGGGATGATGATTGAGATAATGGTGACGATAGGGATATTGATAATGGGGTAGCGATGATTGTAATGATGATGATGATGATGATGATGCATGGTGATGATGATGATGATGTTGATTATGGGTTTGTTGATGATGATGATGTTGTTGATGATGATGATGAAGATAATGATGATGATAAAGATGATGATGATGATGATGATGATGATGATAATGATGATGGTGATGATGATGATGATGATGATGATGGTGATGACGATGATGATGATGATGATGATGATGATGATGATAGTCGGGATGATGAATGGTGATGAAGATGATGATGATGATTATGGTGATGATAATGGTGATGATAAATGCGATTATTAGTATAGTGTCGCGAGAAAGTATGGGTCGCTGTAGAACAACTTCGACAGCTTTGTCCTTTCAACCCTATTTCATTCGATTTTGTCTAGTTCTGTTGACCGATAGAACGGACTTCATATTCATCAAGGATGTGTCTCCCACCAATATAATTGTACTCGATACGGTCAGCGGCGTCGCCTCGGCCGATGCATGCGCTGAGCGTTGTGTTTCGCCCACCTACACGGCTACCTGTCGATCGTTCGTTTTCATACCGAGAACTGGGAACTGCTCATTGGCTCAAGTAAGCGACCTCGCGATGGCAAAGGCGACTGTCTCCGGATCATATTTATTTGTAAGAGGTGAGGAAATGACTTCTCATGATCAGTATCATCTTCTCCAACATCATAAAGTCGAACCTGTCTATAAGATAGACCACTCAAGGATGAAAGAAATGTGGTCTTTATAAGCAGGTGCTCTTGTTAAACATTTTCATGTACAACAAATCTGCTTCCCAGGGACACATGACTCTAGTGTTCACTATAGACAGGTGACCGCTATAAAAGCAGCTTTGACAGTATGACGATCTATGCAAAACATACTAAGAGTTATTCGTTTATATTTTAGTTTTGTCGTACTGCTTTTTGTCTTATTTCTAGACTTTAAAAAAGACAAAAAGACTAATAACTCGTATCCCAATCCTAGATCCTCTCACTAATCTCGTCTCACCCTTATTCTTCTCTTTTCCGTTCGTATTACGTAATTTCGCTTCCTCATCTATTCAGTTATTTTAACCTTTCCCTACTAATAAAATGTGGCAATTTATATAGAGTTTGTACAGGGTCCACCAGGATCCCGTAGGAAATGGGTTAATTTTGCCCCTTTTCTCTGTCTTAGTTTGCCTTTCTTCATCGTTTTCTTGTACTATTATAGCATCATAACATATTATTACCACTGTTTACGACATATATTTCAGACGTTGATGATTGTGCTCCATTCCCGTGCCTGAATGCAGGTTCGTGCAACGATGGAATTGATGGATACACGTGTATTTGTGCGGCGGGGTTCACCGGGGTGAACTGCGAATCAGGTACTTGATCAAGACAATGCCAGTAACATAACAAGTAGAATTGAAAAAATAACTATTCATATTATCATTTTAACTAGAAGTATTAGTAGTAGTAGTAGCCATTGTTGAAGTCGGTGTTGGTGTTGTTGTTGAAGAGCATATCCGATAACAATTATGTTGTTGTTGTTAATTTATTTTGATTCAGAAATCGATGAATGCATCGGCAATCCCTGCTTGAATGGTGCAACTTGTACTGATGATATTGCAACGTACTACTGCACATGCGCACCAGGGTACCACGGAAGCGACTGTGGAACAGGTGAGCTTGAAATAAAGAGGAGCTTGAAATAATGTAGTAGGTTCTTGAAAAAACCTATCTTACATTATAGCCCTTTTACAAGTGTACCCCATTAAAGGGATCTAGCAACTGTATTGACAAATGCAAACAGTGATGTGTGGTTAATAAAATGTGTATTGCTGTGATCTGATATGTCCAGAAAGTAATGTGTGAACATTTCAAGTCAATTGGATGTTATTTGGCCGAGAAATGAGCGAAAATGCAACATGCTATTCACTTACTCATTGCACTGACTTTGTACACGGCTCAAAAGATCCCGTAGATAATTTAACAGCCGAACACTTCAATCGTAAATATCTTGAACGAAATGGAAATTTGAAAAACAGAAACCAGTCCCATGCTTTTTTGTTGTTAATATGAATACAACAAGGTATGAGGGAACCGCTAGAATTTCAATTGGATTTTGAGGATTTGGAAAATGTTACTAAGTCCCTTTAAGCGGTAAAAGCTCCCACATAAAAAAAACATTATTTAAAGGCCCGGTCACATAACACCGGATTGTGTAAACGGATGCCCGACGAATAAACAATTTGTGAAATTAAATTATCCGGTGGTGAAAGTCGTCTCCATTGCTACATTGCTACATGCACAAAACTTTCCGGATAGAACAAGATACATCGCCTGACAAAGAACGGACAAGAAACGCATACGAACGGAGACGAACTAATTGAAAATTGCACTCTCCGTCGGGCAACCGTTTACACTATCCGGTGATATGTGATCGGACCTTAAGCATCGGGTTGTCAAATCCTACCCCTATAGGTGTACCCGCACGGGAGGAACACCCCCCCCCCCCCCCCCCCCCGCCTAATAATTTGACAAAATAATACAATTAAAAAACATTAGAGGAAACATGTACACAATTACAGGAATACGAAAGGTGTGAATCCCCTCCCCCAATCATTCGCGTGTCACAAATCAGTCCAACCACACTACCCCACTGGGGTAGAGTGGCTAGTCTACGTCGATGTAAAATAGTGTATACGAATTAGCCTATCAGATAGACTATTATCAATAAATATCATGCCCTCGGGTAAGTTTATACCAACTACCTAACCGTAGGTGATTAAATCAATTATAACAGGCGTAAATCTACTCACATTTCTTCCCACGTGGCTTTTGATTTGTGTATATCCTCGTATTTTGTGTGTCAGGTTTATTACACGACAGTTAAAATGGTTTCTGGATAGCGCCACCTTAGTAAGAGCTCTTTGTAGCTCAGTGGTTCGAGTATCGGTCAAGCAACTCGGAGATTTCTTTATTGATTTTCGACGGAACCAAATTATCTTTGCTTTTCTTCACTTGTCAAATTGTCCCAATTTAAATATCAATCAATGTCAATAACAACCAGGATATTTTCTGTTCACGGATAAATTCTTGCAAATACAATGGGACGGGTTATTGGATTTTTAAAGAGAAATCATTAAATCGTTAAATACTATCGTTGAACGTTTGTTCCCAGTTTTAGATATAAATATATACATGTAAATGTATTTCTTGTTTTTTAACGAATGGCGCCCTCAGACATCGATGAGTGTGCCAGTGCGCCATGTCTCAACGATGCAACATGCGTTGACGAGGTAAACGGCTACACCTGTATGTGTGCCCCAGGGTATGAGAGCGACCATTGTGAGACAGGTATAGTATGTTGTAGATACATGTATATTGACACTTGTTTGTCTTTATAGTCCATTGTCTATGTGCCCTCTATGTAATTTTGCCCTGACGGAGGTTCTGCTAGGTTAGAAAGCTAAGCTTCTCATTGACTCTCACATTTTCACACTGCCCACTTTTTAGTATAAGACAATTTTCTTTTTTTCTTTCATATAAGACAATAACCTCGCAACTTTTGAAATTTGGCTTGCAAAAGGCGGACAGTCCCTTTAACATTGTCAAAATCCAAAGATTGGTGGATGTTTACAATGGTACTAGATCTTTTTAAGCATACTTTAATTATTTCTTCAATAGAAATCTACGAATGTGATAGCAACCCTTGTCTGAATGAAGCGACTTGTGACGATGGCATCAACTCATACTCCTGTCTCTGCTTGCCCGGTTACCAAGGGGTTAATTGTGAAACAGGTGAATTTGTGTACTTTTCATGTTTTATACTGACCCCTCCCAACATTTGAATACATTTTTTTTTAAAGGTAATTGACTTGCACCACTACAATCATAACAATCTTTATGTACGCTTAGTTCATACTCTAAAGTTGTATGAGATTAGAAATAAATTTACCAGTGCAAAGGTTTATTATTATGTGTACAGAATTGTTACAATAAGAAAAATTGTTAATTGTATGTAGTATAATGCAAAATACAATTGATTAGTTAAAATATTGGAAGTAGTATGAATGAAAGCTTGATCACCCTTCGCATAATCAAGTGTATTGTTTTATCATGGAAGTAGTGGAAGTAGCTGCAGCATTAGCAGCAGAAGAAGTAGTAGTAGTACTAGTAGAAGTAGTAGAAGTATTATTAGTAGTAGTAGTAGTAGTAGGGATAGTAATAGTAGTAGTAGTAGTAGTAGTAGTAGTAGTAGTAGTAGTAGTAGTAGTAGTAGTAGTAGTAGTAGTAGTAGAAATATTAGTAGTAGTAGTAGTAGTAGTAGTAGTAGTAGTAGTAGTAGTAGTAGTAGTAGTAGTAGTAGTAGTAGTAGTAGTAGTAGTAGTAGTAGAGGTAGAAGTGGAAGTAGAAGTAGAAGTAGAAACTTCTACTACTACTACTACTAAGTAGTAGTAGTAGAAGTTTTAAATCTAACTTTATCAATGTATTTTCGTTTGTTTACGAATTGCGCCCTCAGACATCGATGAGTGTGCCAGTGCGCCATGTCTCAACGATGCAACATGCGTTGACGAGGTAAACGGCTACACCTGTATGTGTGCCCCAGGGTATGAGAGCGACCATTGTGAGACAGGTACAGTATGTTGTAGATATATTGACATTTGTTTGTCTTTATAGTCCATTGTCTATGTGCCCTCTATGTCATTTTGCCCTGGCGGAGGTTCTGCTAGGTTAGAAAGCTAAGCTTCTCATTGACTCTCGTTTTATCATACTGCCGATATTTTTTACTTGATAAGCAGTTTTTAGCAGTACTTCTTTATTCAAAAGAAAATCGCAACAAATGCAATCAATCCGGTCCTTCGAAAACGTTTCCCTCTTAAATGGATAGTTGAGTTCTGGGAAGGAGAGTACAGTTTTGGTGAAACTGAATTTTAGTAACCAAAACTTGCATCATTACATCACAAACTAATAGTTATAACTAGAAAGGAACACAAAATTACAAATGACGTAGTAAAGATCATGTTATCATTCAAAAAGAGGGCATAAGAGGGCGCTCTCTAAACACTCATCGGTTTCAACCATTTTGAATAAAATATTGTGCATGTGATGCTTTGTTGAAATAGTGATCAGATAGAGAAATAACCAAATACCTATTTTGTAACTTTTTGAAAAGAGGAAGCATTTTTTTTTTTATTTGTAACGGCTGCTTCAAAATTCTGTAATAAACCTGGGGCCCCAGTTTACTACAAATTGTTATATTTATGGATATTTCAGCCGTCTCTGAACCGATTTTGATCAAACTAAGATGATTTTATTATTTAAATATTATGCTCTATCAAATTTTACACTCAGTTTTTCATTACCTCACAAAAAAAAAAAGTCTAGCGCCCTCTCTATCAAAACTCAACTACCTCTTTAACGCCACCCTAGTTGTCTGGCCTTGGGACATCCTCGATAATATTTTCAAGCTGAGATGTGTTTATCCCTGGTACATGATGTACACTTGTGTATCTTAATTCATACAATGTATTGCTTCTATATATTACACCCATGTTACTGTGAGGGTACATGCGGTTTTGCTTTTCTACCTGAAAAATAACTTATCCGAACTAAATTATTGTAACATACGAAGAATCATTATTTTCTTTTCTTTCAATATAATAAAATGTTTACATCCCAAATGTGTCGATTGTCACAAACGGGTACATCGCCGACTTGTAGCAATGATGATTACAATGTTGCATTCCTTTTTCTTCAGATGTCGATGAATGTTCAAGCAACCCTTGCCTTAATGGGGCAACATGCACGGATATGATTGACATTTACAGTTGTACTTGTGCGGCAGGATTTAATGGGACACAATGTGAAACAGGTAGGGAGGGATTTATAGACCACGTTTTATATTTTTAGTTTATGTTTGATCGTTTTCAGTGTATAAGATCAAGAACTTTACTGATTGTCAGGACGCATTGATTAAAAGAACGGCAATTTTGATAATTAAAATTCAATGCGAATTGAAAATATGTTATCTGTAATATTCATAAACAATGCTACGTTACACTCCAAAACGTACGTACTGCTTTTGTTATTTTAAAGACAAGTTTATTAAAATGCCTCTCTGAGATGCAGCATGGATAAACCTATTTTGTTTCGTTCTTCTCGGTTTAATGCCAAACACATATATTATATAATTAATATAATTGCTTATATTCACAGGTGTGCATAACGAATATAAATGCAAGCATTTCTTTCAACTCCGCGTCAATTAAGACATTCCCCGTACAACTGTACAACTTCAATGATTATGTGTAACAATAACAACAATAATATTACTATTTCTACTCGTAATGATAATACGTATATTGATAATAATAATAATAGTAATAATAATAATAATAATGATAATAATAATAATAATGATAATACTATCAATAATAACAACTAATAATAATAATCATAATAGAAAACAGTAATGTACCTGTCATTTTCAGCCCAGATGAAGGATCTGCTACATTCGATAGCTCGGAACTCACTTTGACTCATTTTATTACATTTGCCTTTATAGCGGATAAGCAGCATTCAGCTGTCTTTTACATGTATAATAATATTCATAATCACAATCACAATCACAAGCATAATCATAGCATTTTTGTATGTATTCCTCTGTAACCAGATATCGACGAATGTTTGAGCAATCCTTGCGAGAATGGGGGAACATGCAGGGATGCGGTGAACATGTTCAACTGCACATGTCTACCAGGGTTTATGGGCATGCGTTGTGAAACAGGTAATGTCCATTCAACTAAAAACAACGTCATTCTGTACAGCACCCTGTAGTAGAAAATTTGCAATCGATAATTAAGATGCAATTAATGGTAAGTCAGATCATTTGACTAAATTCGCAATTCTGATCGGTTCGAAAGTGTATATTTTCTGACTTGTAAATAATTGCAACTTTATAATCGATTGCAATTATGTCTACTGCACGTGCGCACCAGGGTACCACGGAAGCGACTGTGAAACAGGTGAGCTTGAAATAAAGAGGAGCTTGAAATAATTGAGTAGGAAGTTCTTGCAAAAACCTATCATACATTATAGCCCTTTTAAGGCCTGGTCACATATCACCGGATTGTGTAAACGGATGCCCGACGAATAGACAATAAAATTATGTGAAATTTTATTAGCCGGTGGTGAAGTCGTCTCCATTGCTACATGCACAAAACTTTTCGCCGGATAGAACAACGTACATCGCCTGACAAGGAACGGACAAGAAACACATACAAACGGAGACGAACTGACTGAAAATTTTACTCTCCGTCGGGCAACCGTTTACGCTATCCGGTGATATGTGACCGGAATCGGGTTGTCAAATCCTACCCCTACAGGTGTACCCGCTTAAAAGTTACCCCATTTGATTTGATTCATATACATGCACATAATATCAAGCCACCTACCAGAGGGTTGTTGCCTAGCAATATAACCATGATGACATCGCATTACATATCCATTTAAAGCTAGACATACATTTAAAAAATGAGACTAGGCATATAATTATATTATGCATAAATTGTTTTGCTTTATTAGGGAAGAAATCTAACTTCGTGATGCGACTGTGTATTTCACACGTTTTTGATCAGTTAGCATACCAGACGTTGGTACTAATGATAATATAAACATAATTTAGTAATATAGGTTTTCCCGCTCAATTTGACACTTTTTTTCAATCGAATTAATTAAGGGTCATTAAAATTCACGCATTGCCGCGCAATCGTTGGTATCGGTCTTTCAAATTCCAAATAAGTGCAAACGAATTCACGCATACGCATACGGTTTCGTGAATACACACAATAGTTCATTTATGGGCACTCGAATTCGCAAATGTGCCGTAGCGCTAGCGTGAAATACGCGCTATTTTGAATGACCATTGATAAAAAGGTATGCTCTTTGTGCAAATTCACTTGCTCAGACGTGATTTTGAACGACTATTAACGAATTCGAATGCTGCCTTGACACGGCGATCGCAAATCTCGCGAATTCGTTTGCTCCTTATATCAATTTGATTGTCACAATCGCGAAATTGCGCGGGAAAACCTATACTATTTGTGAAATTCACGACATGTACTTTTTAATTTTATACAGAGATCAATGAATGTGCCAGTAACCCATGTCAGAACGGGGGTGTCTGTATGGATGATGTCAACATGTACACCTGCATATGTGCGGTAGGATTCACCGGACAAGAATGTTCAACGGGTAATAACTGTTGATAATAATCGCACATATACTAGAAGCAGATAAAAACATTGAGCATAAGCAGGAGAAGAAGGAGAAGGAGAAGAAGAACAAGAAGAACAAGAACTAGAACAAGAACAAGAACAAGAACAAGAGAAGAAGAAGAACAACAACAACAACAACAACAACAACAACAACAACAACAACAACAACAACAACAACAACAAGAAGAACAAGAACAAGAACACTAACAAGAACAAGAACAAGAACCAGAACAAGAAAAAGATGATGATGACGAAGAAACATAAATAAAATATAAACTTTCCTATTTTGTATTACCGATAAGGCTTTCCTAAACAACAAAAAATGGACTGATTATGTTTACGTTTATTTCACGTTTTATAACATTTAACCCCCCAAATTAATTAACCAATTAATTAATAATTAATTAAAGGGATAGTTGAGTTTTGGTAGAGAGGGCGCTAGACTACTTTTTTTTTGTGAGGTAATGACAAACTGAGTATAGAATTTGAAAGAGCATAATATTTAAATAATAAAATCATCTTTGTTTGATCAAAATCGGTTCAGAGACGGCTGAAATATCCATAAATGTAACAATTTGTAATAAACCTGGGGCCCCAGGTTTATTAGAGAATTTTGAACCAGCCGTTAAAAATTCAAAAAAATGCTTCCTCTTTTAAAAAAGTTACAAAATAGGTATTTAAATAGTTGTTGGTTATTTCTCTATCTAATCACTATTTCAACAAAGCATCACATGCACAATATTTTATTCAAAATGGTTGAAACCGATGAGTGTTTAGAGAGCGCCCTCTTACGTTTTAACGGCTCTTTTTGAATGATAACATGATATTTACTACGTCATTTGTAATTTTGTGTTTCTTTCCAGTTATAACTATTAGTTTGTAATGTAATGATGCAGGTTTTGGTTACTAAAATTCAGTTTCACCAAAACTGTACTCTCCTTACCAGAACTCAACTATCCCTTTAATGAATATCAAAGATGCTACAAAATATATGAATAAATAAATGTTAACAATATATATTATTGCAGATATCAACGAGTGTGCCAGCGGCAGCGCCCCTTGCGCTAATAACGCTTCGTGCGTTAATGGCCTAGGTTATTATTCATGTATGTGCCAACCGGGATATACTGGACAGACTTGCGAAATCGGTAAATATAGATATACGGTAGATTAGTGGCGTAACTACGGTTGGGACATCAGTCGATCGAGTATCGGTCAAGCTATCCGGGGGTTTCTATATTAATTTTCTGTTTGACCATATTATATTTGCTCATATTTACTTGTGAAATTGTCCCAATTTTAATGAATGTTAATAATAAGCAGGACATTTTGTGGTCACGGATACATTTTCGCAAATGCAATAGGACGGGTAATTGGATTTTTAAAGAGAAATAATTAAATGTGCAGTATTTTCAATGTTATCTGTTTTGTTTTTGTTTTTGGATTGTTTCTTGCAAGCTTTCAACGTCGTCATTATGAATATTATATTTCTAACCATGAAAGTCCATCTGTATCGTTTAACCTTTTGTTCCCAGTTTTAAATATGAATATATAAATGTATTTCTTGTTTTGTTAACGAATGGCGCCCTCAGACATCGACGAGTGTGCCAGTGCGCCATGTCTGAACGATGCAACATGCGTTGACGAGGTAAACGGCTACACCTGTATGTGTGCCCCAGGGTATGAGAGCGACCATTGTGAGACAGGTATAGTATGCTGTAGATATATTGACATTTTTTTTTCTCTATAGTCCATGTCTATGTGCCCTCTATGTCATTTTGCCCTGACGGAGGTTCTGCTAGGATCGTAAGCTAGTCCTCTCATTGACTCTCACCTTTTCACACTGCCCATTTTTAAGTAGTACATTTTTCTTCAAAAGAAAATCGCAACAAATGCAATTAATTCGGTCCTTCAAAAGTGTTTTTCTCTTAAAGCCACTGAATAGTTATCTGGGGACATCCTCGATAAGCTTTTCATCCGGAGATTTGTGAATCCCTAGTTCGTGATGTACCATTTGTTATCTTTATTACATTTTATACAATTGATTCTATATTTTACATGTATGGTATTGTGAGTGTTAATTAAAATTTGATTTTTAATCTGGAGGACGAAGAATAATTGTTATCCTTCCTTTCAAAACCATAATAATGTTAACATCCCAATTTCTCGATTGTCACAAATGGGTACATCGCGACTTGTAGCAATGAGAATTGAACTTTTGTATTCATGATTTCTTTACAGACATCGATGAATGTTCAAGCAACCCTTGCCTTAATGGGGCAACATGCACGGATATGATTAACAGGTACAGATGTACTTGTGCGGCAGGATTTAACGGGACACAATGTGAAACAGGTAGGGACTCCCTAATCAACTTGTATCTGTTCAGTTTATGTCTGATCGTTTTCAACGTATAAGAGGAAGAATTTAATTGATTTTTAGGACACATTGATTTAAAAAACGGCAATTTTGATCATTCAACTTTAATGCAAATTGAAAATGAGTTATCTGTAATATTCATAAACAATGCTACTTTACACTCCAAAACGTACGTACTGCTTTTTTTTTTTTTTTTTTTTCTTTTACCTCTTACGAGGGACTTTATTTCAGAAGAACAATATATACATAATTATACAATTAATAAAATTATAAACTAAAAGTGTTCATATAATTGGCATATTCCTTTTACATTTCTTAATTTGTTTCGAAGGTAAGCACAATTCAAAAAGTTTTTTATTTCTATTTTAACCTCTTTCAATAATATATTGGTTTTAAAATAATTGTTTGCCTTATCATTCACAAATTCAATATAATTTCTATAAATGACAAACTCAGTAATATTAATAATAAAATTAATACACCAATTTTCATTTGCAAAATTTTGCACACCTATTATAATAACTTTTTCATCAATACGAACTATTATTTTATACATATGAAAAATTATATTTTCTATTATTTTCCAAAGGATTTTTATCGCTTTACAACGTAATAACATGTGCAATGTTGTGTTAACACAATTACAAACATCACATTTATTTTCATTCAATATTTTCCATTTAAATAAATTGTCTTTCGAAGGTAATATTCTATGAAGGAGTCTAAAATTAAATTGCTTAATTGTATTAACCGATATTTGTTTCAATTTAAATAATAAAACATCATTCCATATAAAATCTTCTGGTAATGCAAAGTAGGCTTGCCAATAAATACAAAATAGTGGCTTCGTTCGTTTCATTTTTATAAGAACAGAATAAAAATGTCTGCTTTTGTTATTTTAAGACAAGTTGATTAAAATGCCTCTCTGAAATGCAGCATGGATAAACCTATTTGTTTCGTTCTTCTCGGTTTAATGGCAAACACATATTTTATATTTTGAATATTATTGCTTATCCACAAGTATGAATAATGATAAATAATAATAATAGACAAGCATTTATATTGCGCCATCAATCTAGACATTCTATTTCGAGGCGCATCATACTGTACAGTATATTACATGTATAGGTTTTCCCGCTAAATTTGACACTTTTTTCAATCGAATTCATTAAGGGTCATTCAAATTCGTGCATTGCCGCGTAATCGTTGGTATCGGTCTTTCAAATTCCGAATAGGTGCAAACGAATTCATACATACACATACGCTTTCGTGAATAGACAAAAGAGTTAATTTATGGGCACTCGAATTCCCGTATGTTAAGTAGTGCCAGCGTTTACTACATGCCATTTTGAATGACCATTGATGAAAACGTATGCTCTTTGTGCAATTTCAGTTGCTCAAACGTGATTTTGAACGACTATTTACAAATTCGAATGCTGCTTTGACACGGCGAACACAAATCGCGCGAATTCGTTTGCTCCTTATATTAGTTTGAATGTCACAATCGCGAAATTGAGCGGGAAAACCTATATTATAAAGAATATAAATGCAAGAATGTCTTTAAACTCCACGTCAATTAAGACATTCCCCGTACAACTGTACAACTTCAATGATTATATGTAACAATAACAACAATAATATCACTATTTCTACTTGTAATGATAATACGTATATTGATAATAATACTAATAATAATGATAATGATAATACTAACAATAATTTAAAAAAAATAACAGTAATAATCATTTAAGAAAAAAGTAATGTACCTGTCATTTTCAGCCCAGAGGAAGGATCTGCTACATTCGATAGCTCGGAACTCACTTTGACTCATTTTATTACATTTGCCTTTATAGCGGATAAGCAGCTGTCATTTACATGTATAATAATAATCATAATCATAATCACAATCACAAGCATAATCATAGCATTGTTGTATGTATTCCTCTGTAACCAGATATCGACGAATGTTTGAGCAATCCTTGCGAGAATGGGGGAACATGCAGGGATGCGGTGAACATGTTCAACTGCACATGTCTACCAGGGTTTACAGACGAGCATTGTGAAACAGGTAATGTCCATTCGACTAAAAGCAACGTCATTCTGTACAGGGCCCTGTAGTACAAAATTTGGGAATTTGCAATCGATAGTAAAGATGTAATTAATGGTAAGTCAGATCATTTGACTAAATTCGCAATTCTGATCGGTTCGAATGTGTATATTTTCTGACTTGCAAATAATTGCAACTTTATAATTGATTGCAATTATGTCTACAAAGGGGCCATGTAGCTCAGTATAAATGATTGGCTTGTGCATATTGTACCCTATAAAGTATTTTGAATTTCCTAAAGTAACATGGAAAATAATCCTACTCCTTTACTAAGTGTACCTCTAAAATTAAGTGGAGACTTCTATAATACACATAATGTTTGTGTTTGTGCCTGATTGTGTTTACTATAAATGGCTCTTCGTCATTATAATTTTATGGAAACGCATCTATTTTTATCAACTTTCTGGGATTGTTTTACATAGTTTTTAGTTCACATGCCTGGGCCAGTGAGTGTGCCAGTAATCCTTGTACGAATGGAGCGACATGTGCTCGAGATCTCATCTGTATTATATCTGACTCTTGACTGAAATAATGGTCTCTTCTACAGTCGTATGTTATCGCGTATGTATGTGTGTATGCGTGCGTGAGAGTGTGTCGTTCAGTGTGTGTGCGTTCGTGGGTGTGTAGAGTTCAGTGGTATGTATGTGTGCGTGGGTCTATGCTTGTCTATCTCTATGCTCTAGATAAGTCGGCTTATGCCGAAAGGGTGGGTAGCGTCGCGTCGCGTCGCGTTGAATGGAACGCGACCATTCGTCCAAAGCCCCCCCCCCCCCCGTTTTTGCCGAAAGGGTGTGTTGGGAGCGTTAAGGCGAGTCAGTTCAGATAACGCTACCAAATGGCACATACGGGGGGGGGGGGGGGGGGCTTATTCCGAATGTACGCGTTTAGAGAGGCTAAAAGTCATATGCGTACAATGATGTGTACATCAAAGACGCGTCCGTAACTTGCGCCATTTCGATCTCTGAGTTTTCGTTTCGCCACCGCGACGAAACACGTGTTATCCTATGAGAGACCGACTTTCAAAGATGGGATTTTATAGCACATAACATGGTTGATTTATTGAACCGATGCTTAATGGGACAGGTCCAATTTTACAAAACGTCTGAACAGCTTTCAGTTGACGGATGGGGATCAATGTAACACGCAAAAAAAAAATCAGAGCGAACAGCCCTCTAATTTGGATTCTACGAATGAAAAACGAATGCGTCCCTCCATTTAAACTATATATCGGTCAATAAAGGAGTTCAACTGATTTAGCATAATATTACAACAATATAGTACTAATTCTCGTAAAGGTATTGTGAAGCCGACATTTGTTAACGTATGTCACGGAAAAAGATCTCAAAAATAAAGAATATATAATTACACGTAGTCAGTTTAAGCGATGTTTGGGTATTTTGCTTGGTAAACGCTCACATTAGTACTTATGCGCGGGTCACGTAGCTAGCGCGGGTCACGTAGGGGTCATGCATACCGATTTGGCACTCCATGAAATCTGTGTACGAACTTACTCACCGGCCGAAAATACGTATGTACCCATTAAACCGACGTCCCTCAGTTTAATCAGTTTTAGGTCTATAACTCCACGAAAAAGAGATTTCAAGCCCTAATTTTTTCAGGCATGCTATTAAATGACATTTCCTTTCATATAAGACAATAACCTCGCAACTTTTGAATTTTGGCTTGCAAAAGAGGATCTCTCCCTTTAAAGTGATAGTTGAGTATTGGTAATTTCCAAAGTGCCCCCCAAAAATTAATTGTAACGGATTTGGTTGATTTCAATTCCATATGAAAGATCATCGAAAAAAACATGGGAAATACTAATAATTTCCATTAAAATGCTCTCATTGTTGTGAAATTTGCTTTCAAAATATCATATAAAAGTGGTTGACGCCCGGGTATCACTTTTTAGAGAACGCTAGCGCGAGTCGCTAGCGATCTAGGTCCTCCTGATAGAGAACTGAAACAAAATATTTTTGTGCACGCTAATTGTGCTTAAAACTATACATATGATACGGTACTTACCAGCAATTCACTCTCCAATATGTGATCCAACTATCGGGTGGATTAAGATTATGATTTTCCCCTCCATTCCGCAAAAAAACAGTGATATATGCGCCTCATGGACTTGTCTCCGTGTGTTAGCGCGACTCCGAAACGAAAGGCGAACAAACGGGGCTTTCAATACATGTACATACTACACGTACTATTACCGCGCACTGCACTACAGTCCCATATTAGGACCTAGAACGCTAGTTCTTCGCGCTGGCGTTCTCTAGAGTTAATTTGACACTTCGAGTTGTAACGGCTCTTTTTGAATGATAACAGGGGTTTTATTTTGTGGTTTGTAATTGTGTATACTTTTCGAGCATGGTGAAGTAATAACTATTAGTTTGTACCGTAATCGTGCAGGATTTGGTTACTAAAGTTAAGTTTGACCAATACTCAACTATCCCTTTAAGGCGTGCGTGCTTCGGATGTTGTACTGTAGTCGATATATGAAGCCTTATTATTGTGTTTGTAACAAATATATGATGTCCGATTCCCACGCTCTAGTTTACCGCGTTCCGCGCATTCCAGGAAATGGGTTAGTACAACCGCCTTGTTAACGTTGTATTATAATAAAGCTCATTTGCGAGTCATGTGTGTTTGATTGTGTCCCTGGATGTATATAAAACTTATGAAGGGCCTATTTGATCAAAATTTTACTAAAGAGTCTACATCTAAGACTTGGAATAGTTTACCTTCGGAGTTAATTAATTTGAGTCTGATCCATAGGCGTACCCAGGGGAGGGGGTTTGGGGGTACAACCCCCCCCCCCCCCCCTTTGACCAAAGAATGACTGTTTTGTGGGTTTGAACCTCCTCTTTACAACTTGTAGCTGGTCTCGAGACCACATTTAAGCGGCCTCGACCATCATTACCCATGGTCTCGGCCTCGTAAAATTGCGAAGAACCCTGGTTTCAGCCTCAAAAATATTGAAAATTGTTGGTCTCGGTTACGGACAATACCCCCCCCCCCCCCCCCCCCCCCTTTGAAAAAATCATGGGGACGCCACTGGTCTGATCACCATCATTCAGGTTTGTGTCATTTCAAGTTTCGATTACACACAAATTAATTCAATCCGAAGGTGAACTATTCCAAGGCTTAGATGGTTACCCTTGAGCAAATTGAGTACACAAGATATGACGTCATACAAATCTATCTTTTCAATTTTCAAATTTGAACTTCATTTACCGAAAGAGCATACAAAGTAATGTCCAAATACCAAAAATCAATTAAATATGTTAAGAATTTGCTGAGATATGCCTATCCGAATGATTTTTTTTTTTTTTTTTTTGACAAAGATTTTTTTTTTGTCAATGGGAAATCAGTGCTTCCAACGCACCCTTTCGACAAAACCGGGGGGGGGGGGGGGGGCTTTGGACGAATGATCGCGTTCCAGTCAACGCGACGCGACGCGACGCCCCAAACGCACCCTTTCGGCAAAACCGGGGGGGGGGGCTTTGGACGAATGGTCGCGTTCCAGTCAACGCGACGCGACGCGACACTACCCACCCTTTTCGGCATAAGCCAGATAAGTCAGTATATTTGAGAAAGAGTACATGTTTTTAAAGTAACCTTTTGTGTGTGCTCGTGTGTGTGTGTGTGTGTGTGTGTGTGTGTGTGTTTGTGCGACATGTGTTTGAAGGGATCTAGTAGCTTTGTTCGCTGTGTAAAAAGTGACCAAGGGTTGATACAATGTGCATCCACTGAGTGATGTGTAAAAAATTAATTGGAATATTGATGTCATATGCCCGAGTTATGAGCGAAAATGCAAAGTGACATTTTTCTATAAACTAATCCCACAAACTGTGCACATTGTTGAAAGTCTCTCAAGCAGACTTGCAAATCCGAGCATTTCAATCTTTAATATTTTTACAACTCAAATGAAATTTAGCAAACCGCATCCCGTTTCATTCGTCTAGAGGCAATGTACGGTAAAGCATAAAGAACGAGCTACGTGAGAACTGATAGTCTAGTGGATCTATTAACATTGTCAAAATCCAAAGTTTGTTGCATGTTGACAATGGTACTAGATCTTTTTATGCATACTTTAATTATTTCTTCAATAGAAATCTACGAATGTGATAGCAACCCTTGTCTGAATGAAGCAACTTGTGACGATGGCATCAACTCATACTCCTGTCTCTGCTTGCCCGGTTACCAAGGGGTTAATTGTGAAACAGGTGAATTTGTGTACTTTTCATGTTTTATACTGACCCCTCCCAACATTTGAATAAATTTCACAAAAAAGGTAATTGACTTGCACCACTACAATCATAACAATCTTTATGTACGCTTAGTTCATACTCTAAAGTTGTATGAGATTGTATGAGTGCAAAGGTGTATTATTATGTGTACAGAATTGTTACAATAAGCAAAATTGTTAATTGTATGTAGTATAATGCAAAATACAATTGATTAGTTAAAATATTGGAAGTCGTATTAAAGAAAGCTTTATCACCCTTCACATAATCAAATGTATCGTTTTATCATGAAGTGGAATTAGCTGCAGCATTAGCAGCAGTAGTAGTAGTATGTGTAGTATAGTAGTAGTAGTAGTAGTAGTAGTAGTAGTAGTAGTAGTAGTAGTAGTAGTAGTAGTAGTAGTAGAAGTAGTAGTTGTTGTTGTCGTTAATAGAGTAGCAGTAGTTGTTGTAGTAGTGGTAGAAGTATTAGTATTAGTAGTACCTAAGTAGTAACTAATATATGGCGTCAATTCCATAATCAATGTGGTATTAGCCATGCTGTTGATGTATTTATATTATTATCATCATTATCATCATCATCAGTATTATTATTATTATTATCATTATTTATTGTATTATTATTACTACTAGATGTCGACGAATGCGCTCTAGATCCGTGCCAAAATGGAGCTACCTGCGAAGATGCCATCAACAATTACACATGTATCTGTGCGCCGACTTTCTATGGCTATAATTGCCAAATAGGTAAGGGTTAAAAAAAACGATTTTCTTGTCAAATTCAACTTAAATCATTCTGAACTTTCACAATTCACTTGAACCTTGTTGTTTAGCTTACGGTAGAAGGAGGAAATTGATTTAAATTTTTAAGATCTCTTATTACTGATTTCCTATTGGTAGAATAACATTCACAATGGAGCAAGGAGATCGAGCTTCGTCTCTTGTAAGTGTATTTTGATAACGAAACAAAGCTAATGGACATGCGTGTAGTACTTGTTTCGACATCCACATGCACGCATCATTATCAAACAGTTAAAGGGACCCGCCCCCTTTTACAAATCGTGTGAACAGTTTCCAGTAGACGGATGGGGATGAATGTAACACACACAACAAAATCCAGATCAAAAAGCACTGTAATTTGGATTCTACGAATGAAAAACGAATGCGTCCCTCCACCAACCTATATATCGGTCAATAAAGGCGTTTAACTGATTTAGCATAATATTACAACAATATTGTATTTATTCTTGTAAAGGTATTGTGAAGCCGACATTTGTAAGGGTATGTCAAGGAAAGGGGTGTCAAAAATGAAGAATATACAATTACATGTAGTCAGTTTTAGCGAGGTTTGAATATTTTGTTTAGTATTCGCTTAGTATGCGCCCTTGTTTGATCTGTGCGCTGGTCACGTAGCGCGGTTATGTGTGCGGGTCACGTAGGGGTCACGCGCAGCAACGTGGTACTCCGTGGAATCCGTGTCCGAACTTTCCCACCGGGTTAATACACGTATAATGCACAATTAAACGCTGCCAGTCGTTTTAATATTTTGAGGTCTATAACTCTATAAAAGAGATTTCAGGCTCTAATTTGTTCAGGCATACTGTTAAATGACATTTTCTTTCATATAAGACAATAACCTCGCAACTTATGATTTTTTTGGTCAATGGGCAATCAGTGGTATAATGCACTGGTTCCTAAATTTAGGAACCAGTGCACTATAACACTGATTGCCCATTGACCAAAAAAAATCATTCGGATGGGCATATCTCGGCCAATACGTAACCTATTCCTTTGATTTTCCGTATTTGGATATTATTTGTTATGCTCTTTCTGAAAATGAAGTCCAAATTTGAAAATTCTAAAAAAAAATGTTTATGACATCATTTATGATATCACACTTCACCACTCTATAGGGATCTGACATGTGCAAAAGGTGGTGAATGGTTGATAATATTTGTATTTGTGATATGATATGTCCACAAGGTAATGTTTGAAAATTTCCCATGAAATGGATGTTGTATGGCCGAGTTATGAGCAGATGTTGGTGATAGTTGGTAAATCATTGCCCTGACGTTGTACACAGTATATAACTACCCAGTAGATAGTAAAAATTGCGAACACTAAATTTATAAATTTCTTTTTAGCAAAAGGGAACTTCGAAAAAACGAAACCTGTTAAATTTGTATATTGGTAATACGAATTCAACAAGGTATTATATATCCACAAGTGTTCTAAGTAAGTTTTGTGGATTTGGACAATGTTACTATAGATCTTTTCAAATAAGAATCTTCTACATTTTCCTGTGAATTATTAGTCTCGACCAACTTCTCGTTCCAGTTGATAATATGCCTCCTAGTGTAACGCGTAATATCAGTGATATTACAAAGAACGTAGAGCTGGGAGAGCTAGGACGTACTGTCTTCTACGTAGAACCAACGGCAATCGACGATGCCGGTCCTGTCACCCTAGTGTACCAGTCGGCTCATTCCGGTGACTTCTTCGACGTCGGAGTAACGGTGGTCAGGTACATCTTCACTGACCTTGCCCAAAACGAAGCAGAGTTCACCTTCAACGTAACCATTCTAACGGGTCAGTGTACAGTATTATTTGGTTTGGTAGGACCTAAAAATATTAAAAACATGCTTCAAAACTCTCCTTAATTCTCATCTTTCCACTCAATATCTTTTTTACTGGAAAGAGTAAGAAGACATATCAGGAAATAGTATACGCTAATAATAATTTGTGACAATTGTTTGTTTGCAATTTCAAATCAATCGCCATTTCTGAGGTTTAATCCAACCCGAATTTAGGCTCCTCTGCATGGCCCAAGACGATTCACATATAGCCAAGGTCAGATAGAAAGGGTCTCGTGTCTACGTTTTTTGTATCTGTTTAAATCGTGATTGTAATCTTGTTAATGTGTATATTATATTAAACCACACTTCTTTTATGTCTAACCTACTACTATTATTTCCCTGCTCTTCTTAATTTTGCTCAGTCGACACGACACCACCAAATACCACTGCTTTCAACACCACGGTCTACACAGGGCCCGGGACCCCCAGCCTCAATGTATCGTATAAAGAACCATTCGTCACAGACAACTCGGGCCATTTCGACCTCTTCAGTCGAACGGCTCGCCCCGGGGATTTGTTCACCGTTGGAACTACCGTGGTTGGCTACGTCTTTTTTGATCCGTCCAATAACACTGCTGCTGTCAGTTTCACAGTCACCGTCAAAGGTTAGTCTATTTTTAAACGAGAATTAGGCTGGAATACTTCCAAGAGAAGTGTAAAAAGTGCACTTCATGTGGAATGATTGCAGTGTGTATACGTTGACCGGGATTATATTAAGAAAAGTGCATTGATACCCATGTAAATAGCGCCATATTAAATAAAATAACCCGATAATACATTCGTCCAAACTTATATCAATGAATTACTGTAATAGGACTAGATAATCATAAATGATTTCCATTAGTTAATTATCTCTCTATACCAAGGTGTATGAATCGGGAGGGAGGGCAAGTGGTTCCTTATCCGCCTAACAAAGCGACAGGCTGGAATACTCCCCAGGGATTGGAAATCGTGCACTTCGTGAACAGGAACGATTGCATTTTGTATCCGTTGACCGAGTTTGATTTGATTTGATTTTATTTCCACAATTCATTTAAAAAACAACAACAAAGTAGAACAATTGGCATAGTATAAAGAATGACATAGTAAACAATCATAAGACACACAAACAACAAAATGAATAAATGGAGGAATCAAAAAAAGTTTTGAAAAAAACTTATAAGATTGATCCCTAAAAGCAACCTGAACCTAGACACCCGGTCTGGTCGCGACTAACACAGAACAACAACAACAACAACAACAAAACGTATACTAATCTAAGACTATATAAACAATACAAATTATACACTAAAAAAAGAGCACATACACATAACCTGTCGAAATGCTATTATACATACAAGAGTTTACAGAGACTTCAATAAATAATTTTTAAGTTTCAATTTAAATGTATTAAGAGATTTGCTTTCTTTAAATTCAGCTGGTAAAGAGTTCCATAACATTGGTCCAGTATAAACAATATTCATTCTAGAAAATAATGAGCGGCCATAGTTAGAGCGATAGTCAAATTTAGACCTTGTATTATATGAGTGAACATCAATATTTTGACTAAAAAGTACATTAAAATTGACAGGTAGCATTTTATTATGGTATGAGTACATGAAGATACCCAAATTATATTTATACAATTCAAAAATAGGTAGTATTTTACATTTCAAAAACAGAGGCCTAGTATGTGATAAAAATGAAGATTGTGTAATGATTCTAATAACTCTTTTTTGTAATTTATATATTCTATCTAATAAATATTTATTGCAAGAACCCCAATTTATATTACAATAATTCAAATATGGGAGTATCAATGAATTATATAACAATATTAATACATGTTCAGGGAGAAAATCTTTCATTCTATTCATAACACCAATATTTCTAGAGATTATAGACAAGATATTATTAACATGATTCTTCCATTTCAAATCTTCATCAATTGTGACACCAAGAAACTTAATTGAATTTACTCTATCTATTTCAATATCATTAATTTTTATATTAATCACAACATTTGAATTGCTACCAAAAATCATAAAATGAGTTTTCTGTATATTTAAAGCAAGTTTATTAGTTAAAAACCAATTATGAACTTTTTTAAATTCCGAATTCATTATAGTTTCTAAACATTCTAAAGACCTATGTTTACAAAAAGCACTAGTATCATCAGCGAACATTATGAACTGCAATACATTAGAAGAACATTTAAGATCATTTACATAAATTAAAAATAAAATAGGACCCAAAATCGAACCCTGTGGTACACCACACGTGATTGGTAATATTTCAGATTGTTCACAATTAAAAACGGTATATTGATATCTTTCATTCATATAACTTTTAAATAACATGAGAGGCAAGCCTCGAATACCATAATAATATAATTTCTTAAAAAGTATTTCATGATCTATGCTATCGAAAGCTTTTCGTAAATCTAAGAATAAACCAATCATAATTTCCTTGTGTTCAATTGCTTCATTTCAATTTATCAAAAAGTCAGTTACTGCATGAACGGTAGAGTAATTTTCCCGAAACCCAAATTGTTTATCATAAAAAACTTGATTTCTTTTTAAAAACGCTAATAATCTATTATTTATACATTTCTCTAAAATTGTACTGAAGCATGTAAGTAATGATATCGGTCGATAATTATTAAAACTGTCTTTTGATCCGCTTTTAAATATGGGTATTACTTTTGATAATTTACATTGAGTAGGGAAAATTCCCTTTTCAAAACAAAGATTAAAAATGTTACACAAAGGCTCACATAAAATATGAATACTTTTCTTAATTACATCATTATCAAATGAATCATGTCCTGGTGCTTTGCCATTTTTAAATAATAAAACAATATCAATTATTTCCTTACATGTAATTGGTGTTAAAAATAATGAGTTAGGAAACCATTCATTTAAATAAGATGAGAATGGTGGCGTATCGCTATTGATATTCTGGGCAAGGTTTTGGCCGACCTCAACAAAAAATGTATTAAATCCATCTGCAATTTCCTTATTATCTTTTAATATCTTATCACCATCTATAAATGTTTGCTTCTTATCTATTGAACATTTTTTCTTTCCATTCAAAATATTATTTATTGTCTTCCATGTTGCTTTCATATTCCCCTTAAATGTATAAAATTTCTGAGCAAAATAATTCCTTTTAGCTTTTTTAATAGCTTTTACATATTTATTTTTAAATAATTTATAAATTCTTTTACGATAATCAGAGGGATGTTTTAAACATTTTCTATACAAACAATTTTTTTTACTTGACATTTTCTTTAAGTCAGATGTAAACCACTTTGCATTGCTTTGCTTAATTACACACTCTTCAAGAGGAAAGCAAGATTCATAAAGTAATGAAACTTTCTCAATAAAAAATAATCATAAATTACATTTGGATCAGACGTGGAGCTAATATAATAATTAAAATTCAATTCAGATAATTTACAAATAAATTGATTTACATTCAAAGTAGACATATTTCTTTTTTTGATAGTAAGTGGGCATTTATCATTAAATACAAAATCAAAAAATGAAAATATGGGCAGATGGTCGGAAATATCAGATAATATTGTACCAGACAAAATATCATGAGAAAAATTAACACAAATATTGTCTATGAGTGTGGCTGATGTTTCAGTAATCCTGGTTGGCTGCTCTATCAAAGGGTAAAAAGAGAAAGAAAATAAAGATTCAAGAAATACATTTACAGAATTAGATAAATCAACCTTTGTTAGGTCAACATTAAAATCACCGAGTAAAATGCAATCTTTATGTTCACTCTCAATATTATTTAAAGATTGTATCAGAACATTGACAAATTGATCAATCGAATAGCTAGGTGGACGATAAAAAACACCAATTAGTAGATTCTTCCCTCGTTTGGGTATCTCAATAAAAAAGCTTTCACATACATCATTAAATACATTTAAATCATGACGAACATTAAAAGATATTTGATTGTGTATACAAAAACCAACTCCTCCTCCTCTTTTCCCTGTTCTACTGGTTCCCTTATAAATGTAATCATCAAATAGTCTATCAACATTATCTTCACTGTTAAACCATGTTTCCGTTAAAGCAATTATTCTAAATTTAAACAAAAATGATTGTAACAGAGTTTCGATTTCAACATAATTTCTATAAAGACTTCTGCAATTGATATGTAAGACTGAAAACAAATTATCTGAGTATGAGCGCAAAGCAACATGCAATTCATTGGCATCAAAACACCTATCTGTATGAGAACTCGTGTCCATATAACAAAGAAAATATTATAAATATTGAAGATATATCAGTGCAAAGGCACTTGAGCATGATGAGTATGAAAACAAACATTTTGACAGGTTCTAAGCATAAAATCAAGACACAGTCATAAGCAAACAAATCACAACTTGGTTTGTACAAAGAAATAGAAATGTGAGATGTGAGCAAGGTCGCCATATATCAGGAGTCTTGATTTTCTTTTCCTTCTTTATATTTCGAGATACAGTTAAAGACCCGGAACGTGAAGACTGGAAGGTCACATCACAACAATTAACTAATAAATATGTTTAAATATCAGCAGGCGAAGTTTAAATGTTGCTTAAAAATTTCGGTTTAAGTAGGCGAAGTTTATAAACGTAACTATCATCTTACATCTCTGCTGCTGTGACCTGTGTGTGATGGAAGGAGATCAAGGTCATGTTGACATGAGATCAGTTTAGTTATGTTGTTCCCGTTTGAAGCCTTGAGCAATGCGATGATTCTGCCGTCGCTGGACCATGCCTGGTCCACAGCAGGATGCTTCACAGCGCTGTGCATGAGATTTAACTTGAATTTCGACAAGTCTTCACTGATGCTGACTCCTGTTTTCTTGAGCTGCTTTCTCCTTGAAATCATTGCGTGACGCTGTCGATAGCTGGTGAATTTGACCAGGATTGGTCGCGGGCGAAATTTACCGTCCTTCTTTCCTCCAGGATTCTGCTGATTTGTTGGGTTGGGCCGCCCTGTTCTATGTGAACGGTCGATGTCGCTGGTAGTCAGGCCCAGACCAAGACGTTCTGCCAGATTGATGATCTCTTGGTCGGTGTCTTCTCCACGCTTCTCTTCGATGCCGAATACCCGAATGTTATTTCGTCTGCTGTACTGCTCCTGGTCTTCGCATCTTGGCTTGAGAAGACTGGAAGCATCCCCCTCTACGCGGAGAGCTGCTTTAAGGCGCACGATTTCACTCTCCTTCCTCTCCAAATTAGATTCAAGGTCAAGGATTCGGCCCCGGCACTCATCAATCTTTTCGCTCAGCTCACTTGTCTTTTCAGCAACGATGTCAGACACTGTTTTGTTGATGAGTTCTTTGAATTTGTCGCTTTTCATAAGGCTGTCAATCGACTCTTGAGTCTGAGCTGTTGTGCGGGTACTGGGCATTTTGTTTGGAGTATTGTGGTTCACTAAGCACTAGTCAATGCTGGTAGGGATTAGATCAGAAAGCTAATCCTCCAATTGAAAACTTCTCAAAGGGTACTAAAAAGAAGTTCTAAAGTCCAAATAAAGCAGACAATGTGGCTATTTAAAAAGAGTTTCACTGAAGACTGGCTGTATTGAGCAAAGTCAATAGTAGATGTGAATATAGTTAAAGCAAGTACAATCTCAAGAAAGTGAGTAAAATTACTATAAAATGAATGTCTGGGACTGGGTACCCAATAGAGCTCCAGAGCACTGCAGACAACTTACTGCATAGAACTTAAAATAAAGACACAGTTCCAAGTCTTTAAATGATGGTGAATGACTCCTGATGATAAATGACTCTTCGCTGGTCACATCTGTCACATCGTAGTTGACGAAGTTACACACATAAAGTTAAAAACATGCAAAAGCCAGGACCACAATATAAATCATGCACCACGCACCATTCACCAATAATAGTGGTAACGAAGAAAAATTAAATGGCCGTTAATTTGTTTTTTGTATTTCCTATCATTTTAAAACATATCATGTTCTTGTTTATATTTCATTAGTGGACGATGTTCCTCCGAATGTCACTGCAGTTAATACTACTCGCTACGCGACACTAGGATCAACGGGTCTCAACATCTCGTACCAAGAACCATTCGCCACAGACAACTTGGGCCCCGTTCATAAGGTCAATCAATCAGCATATCCGGGCGACTATTTCCCCGTTGGAGCAACCCACGTGGTGTATACGTACTCGGATCAGTTTAACAATACAGCGAGTGTTGACTTCATTGTTAACGTCACCACCACAGGTAGGTAACCCTTGGGTGCCACGGTCGGCCCAAGTCACAGAAGGCCTACTCATATTGTTAGGTCTGCTGATTAGATTTTGTTCTGAAATGCGCTGAATGAATTTATATCTAGGCATTTGACTTCGTACCATGTTGTTAGTCATTGATTTAGCCATCAATATAAGCTTGTCCAAAATAACCTACTCAACTGGAATAGTGCAATTTAATTCCGCACTCATCTGGTTAAGGAGACACTCGAGTATTGGAACCTTGAATTGCTGCCTTGAATTCAACGTAAAAGTTTCTTTAATTTGTATTCTTAAACGAGTGCAGTTTTGAATATTAAACTTGTTCGGGTTCACGATATCACAATTCAAACATGACTCAGTTCATACCATTAAAACATTTATTTCTATGTTTGCTGGTGAAATGGTTGTCTAAATCTACCCTCTTTGATATATCAAATAATCATTGTAGGTGTTGGTTCCCTTAAGTAACCGAGCAACCGAGCATAGTCGCGTAGAGTGTCCACCGGGAAGTCCCGGGTTCGAACCCTGACCGTGTCATACCAAAGACTTAAAAATTATACCTTCTGCGGTTCTGCCTTCATTTATCTAGCCATGAGCTCGGCATTTATAGAATGGAGAAGGGAACGTTAAACACACGAGTTATCAGAGGAATAGCCCCCTTCTGTAACTTTCACTACGTATAGTAGACGTGTGGCCTATGGCTAATGAATCGGAGATAGGCGCCACCTTATGTGCCAAATTAGCACGGGAAGGACTTTAACTAACTTTAACTGGTTCCCTTTAACACATTTACTATCATAACGACTGGAACCTTAAATACCATATGTTAAGTCTCTATGGAGATGGAACTAACTCATAACTAGCTAGCTAGTCAGTCAAGGGGTTAAATTATTTCATTTGTGTTTCAATTCCTAGATGAGGTAGTCACGTGGTGCGAGAGCGCTGGGCTAGTCTTGCCATCAGGCCACTATGTGTTCTTCCCACAGACGGACGTTGGTCACGTGGCGAACAGCTCCTACGTCTGTATCACATCGAGTAAGTATAAGGCTTAGTCTTTGTAGTACTAAATGGGTCTAGAAACATTGTCACAAAACTTACTAAGAACTCTAGCGGATCTCACATTCGCCGTATTATTCGTAATATAGATAGATGCATTTTACGTTTCCGAAATCTTGCAAACCTCTGACCCAGAGTTTAACTTTCCAATCAATTTGCTGTTTATGATGTATAGATTCGGTGCTCCAGAACTGTACGTTAACCAACGATGGGTTACCGTTGTGGCTGAGCCCTACCTTCGCCCCGTGCCCTGTATACCAGAATATCAGCAGTACGATAGAGGGCTTGGCAAGTACAGTAAGTAAATCTTCGCTGTTGGGATCAAATCCTGGGGAGTAGATTGCACGTTGGTCGCCATCTTGCTTTATTTCTTCTGCCTCGCTGCAGTCACGTGGATGGGTACATGTACTTGATGTTTGTCCGTGTCATTAAAAAAGAATGTGTTAACTAAACACTAAGATCTGTTGTAGTGGCCACCCGTATATAGATGGCAGCCAATCTGCCAACAAACACCAGCAAAGGTGATCCACTGCACCGGATAAAACATTTTTTATAGTGACGTATAATTATAATAAGGGTTTAAAAGAAAGAGGCTTAAATAGACAGGTGATTACTGTAGACAGGTTTCATAATCGTCGCATGAGAAAGAGGAGGGCGTTAATGAATTCATGTACGATAGAGATAATGTTTAACGTTTGGAGCCTTCAACAAACCAAAGTTAGCGCTATTTTATTTTGGACAAATCATCAATACACAAATAATGAAATTGAATTTGTTCGTCTTGTTTAGGGTTTTGTGCATAGTGGCAGGCCCTTTATCATACTTCGTTATTAACAGCATTGCATCGTCACTAGTGGCGTACCCAGGATTTTTTCAAGGGGGGGGTTATTTTGTTAAATTTTCGAAGACGAGACCAAATACCTTCAAAATGTTCGAGGCCGAGACCAAAACCATTGGTTGAGAACCCTCTCATTGGGGGGGGGGAGGGGGGGGGGGGGGGGTGTCCGTAGACAATTTTCGAAGCCGAAACCAAGAAATTGTAACATTTTCGAGCCCGAGACCAGGATTTGTCTCGATTTTCGAGGCCGAGACCAGGTTAATGACGGTCGAGACCACTAAAAAAGTGGTCTTGAGGCCAGCTAAAATTGGGAAGGAGGAGGGGGGGGGGGGGGGGGTCGGAGGGGGGTAGGGGGGTGGGGTCAAATTCCCCAAAACAACAATTTTTTGGTCAAAGGGGGAGGGGGGGTTTGGACCCCCCCAAACACTCCCCCCTGGGTACGCCTATGATCGTCACCAACTCATCGCCTTTTCTGTTGTTCTTGTTCTTGTTCTTGTTATTAATGTTTATATAAGAACGTGACGTCAGAGAGTGCGGGGCAAATAACAGATGTGCTGGTCAGCATAACGTCCAACACGACCTCGCTAGACGAGCAGACACTTGATTCTACCGTCAACATCCTTGTGGACATCATCGACCAGCCCGTACTATCTCCAAAGGTAAACATTCAGAAAAATAACAAGAACAAACTATAACCAGTTTCTTAATCAAATGTGCAACTCATTGCGAATACCATGCTTTGCATCTGATGAAATTTGTTGGGTTTCTTAGTTCTAGTTGGGTCCCCCCCCCCCCCCCCCCCCCCCCACTCAGGCGTTCAACCATACACATATGCTTGTTGCAGATTCTTAGAGATACCCCCTTTAAGCATGTTAAGGATGGAAATTGGATTATTGGGGGAAAAGGATTCCCCCCCCCCTATTACAGGTTTTTGGAAGGGAAGCTAGCAAAATTACCTAATTCAAAACATTTTGGAAAAAAATGCTAAAAGACCCCGGCATTTTTTTCCCGAACTGAGCCCCTAAAATATACCCCTTTTCCCGAAAAATCGGGAACGCGCATGCGGTACAGATGACCAACTGAGTGTGGGGGGGGGGGGGGGGGATGGGGGCGGGAGTTCGATACATTTACGAATGAAAATGTTTGCAGCATTTTCGATCGTTTCTTCAGTTGACATTTAAATTCGATTGCGGACAAGAAAAGCAAAAAACATAATATGCAATTAACTATACCAAACATTTACAAAATAATGTGACCTTTTTAACCGAGTCTCAATCAAAAATTATATTGCCTTCATCCGTGCATTGGCTCTCTCAATTTTAACGAAAATTACATAAAACCGTCAAATTTCCATTGTTCCTTGTTGTTTGGGTTATATATGTGGTTATAGAAGAATGAAAATGAGTTTTCAAATTATTTGTTTAATGGGATAGTTGAGTTTTGGTAGAGAGGGCGCTAGACTACTTTTTTTTTGTGAGGTAATGAAAAACTGAGTGTAAAATTTGAAAGAGCATAATATTTAAACAATAAAATCATCTTGATCAAAATTGGTTCAGAGACGGCTGAAATATCCATAAATATAACAATTTGTAATAAAGCTGGGGCCCCAGGTTTATTAGAGAATTTTGAACCAGACGTTAAAAATTCACAAAAATGCTTCCTCTTTTCAAAAAGTTACAAAATAGGTATTTAAATAGTTGTTGGTTATTTCTCTATCTAATCACTATTTCAACAAAACATCACATGCACAATATTTTATTCAAAATGGTTGAAACCGATGAGTGTTTAGAGAGCGCCCTCCTACGTTTTAACGGCTCTTTTTGAATGATAACATGATCTTTACTACGTCATTTGTAATTTTGTGTTCCTTTCTAGTTATAACTATTTAATAAATAGTTTGTAATGTAATGATGCAGGTTTTGGTTACTAAAATTCAGTTTCACCAAAACTGTACTCTCCTAACCAGAACTCAACTATCCCTGTCTCGCTATTTAAGAAATGTATTGTTGAAGTAAAAGGCGTTCTTGAACGCTTTTTTGTTGTGGTCAAAATCAGTGGGCAGTAGGTGATGAAATCTGACATCAATTTTCACTTTTTGTTTTATTAGGTAACCAGTCTAACCAGTTTAACCAGTCTTTCTTTGTATGAAACTATTACACTTCATTCGGATGGTTCCTACAGTGATATTGGTATATGACTGAAGTCTCAAATACATGTATCCTAACTTGAGGAAAACGTTATGAAGTTAATGCATCACTTTGTACAACGTAGGTTTCCAAGGAAGTAGTCGAAGTCATCGACAATCTACTCAAACTCCCTCCAACCGTTTACAAGTCGAAGGGCGCCACCAAGTCCGTTGCGCCCACAATCCTTACCTCCATCAACACCCTGCTTACGAACATCCAAAAGACTTCGAGCGCAAACTTCATTTACCACGGGGATGAGTTGGTAGTTGTTGCGGTGAAGGTTTCGCGCACTAAGTTACCGCTCAAAGCCACGGTTGGCGCCAACCTCAAGGCGGGGTATGACATCGAAACCAACGCGCTGGATCCAACCGGTTCTGGACTGGTTCCAACCGTCTACCTACCAGTGGCCATCCTTGATTATCTACCAAGTAATTTAACTTCAACTATTTGTATAAAGGACTATTTTACAGAAGTAAAAACGTATTACTGTTTTGGGTAATATGATAAATCATATCTATATTGAAGTAAGGAAAAATCTTTAGCAATCATATCTACACATTATACACGTATGTTATTGTAACCCCTAACCCTAACTCTAACCCTTCCCCAACCAAAATATTGACAAATGTCTTTAAAGGGACAGTCCCTCTTTTACGAAACGTCTGAACAGTTTCCAGTTGACGGATGGGGATGAATGTAACACACACACACACACAATCAGATCGAACAGCCCTGTAATTTGGATTCTACGAATGAAAAACGAATGCGTCCCTCCATCAAACTATATATCGGTCAATAAAAGAGTTTAACTGATTTAGCATAATATTACAACAATATTGTCCTTATTCTTGTAAAGGTATTGTAAAGGCCGACATTTGTAAAGGTATGTCACAGAAGAAAATCTCAAAAATGAAGAATATGCAATTACATGTAGTCAGTTCAAGCGAGGTTTTGTTATTTTGTTTAGTGTGCGGTCATGCTATTGTTATTTGTGCGCGGGTCACGTAAGGGTCACGCATAGCGTTGTGGTACTTCGTGGAATCCGTGTACGGACTTCCTCACTGGTTTATACACGTATAATGCACAATTAACCGTTGGACGATGGTTTATTAGTTTTAGGTCTATCACCACGAAAAAGAGATTTCAAGCCCTAATTTGTTCAGGCAAGCTATTAAATTACATTTTCTTTCATATAAGACAATAACCTCGCAACTTTTGAAATTTGGCTTGCAAACGAAGGGCTATCCCTTTAAAGGAATAGCACTTATACAAGAAATGATATATGTCAAGGCAAACTCGTGGATGGCATCAACCCTTAATCCCGGTGGTGTCACCTCGTATTCAGAGGTAGGACACAATGATCGTTCTAGAGGTTGAAAAATACCCTCTATTTCGCAGGGTTTCAAGTACATTTTCATGAAATTAGACCCATTTTTATCTAAAAAAACGATTACAAAGTGGCCTTTAAAAGAAACCCTAATTTTTGCATTTCAGGTACATACTTTACAAAGACCCTCTATGTTCACGATTTCAAGTACACGAACAAAAAACTAGTGCCCTTGCAATGTTTTACATCTCGCGAACATCGTCGTGCATGAATATTTTCCTTGTAGCCATCACAAAAACATACCTAAATTTCAAATTTCGCGAAAATCGTCATGAAAAAAATTGTCGCGTACATCATCTTGAACTGAAAGACCCTATTTATGGAATTTCGCGTTGATGGTCATGAAAAACTACCCTATTTATTCGAAATTGTGAACGATCATGCGTGTCCACGGCCAATGTGTAGTGACACTTAACGCCACCACTCTTCTCCCTACCCCGCTTTACTATTGTACTAGCAGTGGCGGATCTACGGGGGAGGGGGGGGGGGGTTAGGGGCTTTAACCCCCCCCCCCCCCTTGAGCTGCCAAGTGAAAATGTGATGTGCATAGAAAAACGCAATCATGTGTCCAGACCCACACAGTATCCGCATCGTCATTGGGTCAACCCCCCCCCCCCCCCCCCCTTAGCAAAAAGCTAGATCCGCCCCTGACTAGGCGAAGGCTTTGTGGCAATATGTCCTGAAGTCCTTTTAGTATTATTTCGATCTTTTACAGCACATATGAGCAAATATGACATTGTTTTTACTAAGTATACTCCGCACAAAAAGAACAAAATATATATATATGTTTAAAGGTGCACCTGTAACGGTCATAAACGTCATAGACGTAATACAGTAATAAGTTGTAAAAGCTGACGCAAATGTTCGCTTTTTTAACCCGGAAAGCGGTGTTCTTTTTCAATAAAATGTTCATACATAATGCGGACAATGCTTTTGTCTCAAATGTCATTTTAGGCAATAAATGACACATTACAGGTGCACCTTTAATCACGAAGGTCGTTTCATTAATTATTTCCATCTTTTGCAAAAGTACATGATCAAAGATAACATATCACTAAGTATTTACGCACGAAAGTCGTTCTGGATTTTTTTTTTCTTACAGAAAACAAGGGTGAAGACTACTTATCGCTGAGTATTTTCTGGCTGCGAAACTCAGAGCTCTTCCAAGAAAACACAACTTATGCGTCGACCTCTGCTTCCGATGTTCTTCAGACACTGATGGCTTCCCCTGTACTGTCCGTAACGGTAGAGGGTGCTACCATTGAAAAGTTACCTCCAAAGGAGTCGGTTGTCATGCAGTTTCCAATTGACGTGGTGAGAATTATTGCTCTCTAACCAAAATATTGTCTGATATAAATAAGCGTAGGCAAAGCATCTGAACAGTTCTTATCATTGATAGCATAACATTCTTCGCTTATTAAAGTATTGTTTACTTGGTCCTTTGCACCTGTTTTCAGTTTTGTTTGAATATAATGTTATGATCATTTTCATTCAGATTTTCCGTCGTGTCTTTTATTTCCCTACGTTCTATTTTTGTGAATTGTTTTGTTCATAATTGCTTCTCGCGAAATATTGATAAGGAATGTTAAACCTGAAACGCCCTATAACGAGGCATTCCTTTTAAGCTTGAACTGTGTTATTATCGTACTTGTAGATTTGGGACGGCGAGAATTTCACAGCGACACCGCGCTGTGTATTCTGGGATACCGTGGAATCTAACGGGGCGTGGTCTGAATACGGATGCATCACGGGAGAAATGTTCCCTGGCAACTTATCGGTTACGTGCACATGCAGTCACCTGACAAGCTTTTCTGTTTTGATGGTGAGAAATCATTTTGATATTAAATTATTGCTTGAAAGGAATGCTCCGCAGGGAGTGGAGAAGGAGCACACAATGTGTGCTCCATTGCATTGTATCCTATGACCGGGGTAATTACAATTGTAAAGCGCTTAGGGATGAATATCAATCATATTCGGGGCCATTCTTTGAAAAGTGAAACTTTTTTGGAAAAAATAAAGTTTTTTTTTTCTGTTGTTTTATTCCATTATTGGAAAGATCAATATCTAAGGTATTATAAAATATATGTTTTATACTAAATATTGAAATTTCATTACTCATTTGCATACATTTGCATAATTAAATATTTTAAAAAAATTCATAACTCCAAAAATAATTAAGCTAGATCATTCCTCTTACTCTCCTGTACATGTTGATACCAACTTTGTGACAATTGAACTTCATGTTACTATCTAAACCTAATATTTTTAAAATTCCCATTTCCATTCACATTGTACAGTATGTCACACACGTGACCCAGACATCCCCACACAATAACATACATTAAAAAACAATTGTTTAAGTTTATTTATTTTTTGCACCATTTTCTTACTTACAGATATATATCTGTTGTCTGATACTAATATGAACATTTGAGCTTTTCATATCTTACAGGATTTTCAAAGTGAAATTGAGTTTTTAAAATTTCTTCAAAAATGCTCCCGTGCAAAGTCACACACGTGACCGATGCCATTTGACCTCTGTCCTTGGGTAACGTAATCATAATAAAATCGTTTGTGTTACACTTGAAAGACTTCAACATATGCAAGTCATATATGAAGTTCACATCATCATACCTCCTATACTTACTGAAATATTAGCATCCTATTTCAAAAAATGTCATATTTTGGGTCACACACGTGACCAAGAATGGCCCTTAAGGCGCTTTATAAATAGTGTATATTAGTATTATTATTATTAGTATTACGAGAGAATTGTCATGAACCACTTGGTCGTATGCAACCTCTCCGTCACCTGACCGTAGCCTTTGCTGTCGTTAAATTGTATTTATTAGATGAATAAGAAGCTTGAATTCGATTGGTATTTGGTAATCATTTGGCAAAACGGCAATGCAAATAGTCTCTTCAAATCATATACCAAGTACAAACGAATTACAGACATTAAGGAGCAATTCATATTTAAACACTCTAACACACCATATGTATTGCACACACAAACAAACGAACACGCTTAAGATTCACCTATAGTGACATTTGGCAGACATATTTTCTACTGAGGGCTGCGGATTGTTGAACACAAGACGCTCCATTTACGATGGATCAGACGTTTGAAACAGACAAAATGTTGCATTAGTTTTTTCTAAAAAGAGATCGAGATTTGGGGGTATGTTTTACCATCCAAAGTACACACACACACACACACACACACACACACACACGCACACACACACACACACACACATACACACACATACACACACACACACACACACACACACAACAACAAACAAACAAAAACATATTAACCCAATTATCCACCTGGTAGATATAAGAGTTGAGGATGTTGTTTTATCATGAACACGAGTCGCTTCGTAAGGGGAAGCCAGGGTGACCAATAATTTTACAAATAATAATGCTTCTTTTTTTTCTTTTTTAAGAATCAACGAGATTCAAACACATTATAAACAATATCCAAGACATAAACTCAAAATAAACTTGGCAAACCAAATAACTGACACAAACGCACACGCACACGGGACGCACATATTACTAACCGCAACTACATTTGAATTTGTTGAATAGATGTGTAATGCTTGTTCCATGGTCTCTGATGAGTTTTCTTTGTTTCATGCGTTACTTTATTTGCATCTAATTATATTTGTCATTTTCGTGATCGCGTCTAATTGTATTTGACATATTCGTTATCATGTTACTATACTCTTACGCTACAACTTACCCCCATGTTTAGGATATAAAGGGTCGTATCAACATCCGGGCACTTAGCATTGCGAGCCTGATTGGGTGCATAGTCTCCATCATCTGTCTGATTGTGACGGTCGCCTGCCTACTCGGTATCAAGTAAGTGATCAAAATTGTAAAAACATAAAGGGTGGAATTCACAAATAAGTTGATGGAGAAAGAACATACACTTGTTACTTGTTAATAATATTGATGCTACACATTTGCTAAAGGCACCACAATCTTCTCATATGGTGGAATTTGCTGGTTAGCAAGCAGTAACGGTCATAATCACTAGAAATGGGCAATTATTTTACTTGGCTACAAGCAGCACTTCATAAGTAGACCATGGTTTAAGACATGATTTATGTACTAAAACATCCGTTGTGGATTCCACCCATAAAGTTTTAATTTGATGGAATGCATGTGATTCGGGGTATTATTTGCCAATATTGTCAGTTTATTTCCAGGTGAAAAGGTAAGATATTAAACTAACCGAACATTAATATCAACTGAAAAATTAGAGTGCATTTGTTTCCGGAGGCTCTTATGTCAATAATAAAATTATAGAGCCTATCAATTCTGCCTTCTGCATTTCTATGAGAAAATCAATAATAAACTGGCCTGTACTACGGTAACAATAACCAACACTTAATTAAAGAACCCATTATAAAAGTTCATAACTTATAAACCAATTGACATCAGTATTGTTAGTGTTATATGTTATTTTTATCACCACAGAAAACTCCGACAAAAGCTGCCCCAGCAAATCTTAGTCAACCTCAGCTTCGCACTGCTTGGTCTGTACATAGTCTTCGTCGTTGGGATCAACCGAAATTCCTGGGGAGTAGGTTGCACGTTGGTCGCCATCTTGCTTCATTTCTTCTGCCTCGCTGCAGTCACTTGGATGGGTGTCGAGGCGTTCAACATGTACTTGATGTTTGTCCGTGTCATGAGGACGTACAATAAAATGCTGCTCAAATGCAGCATGTTTGGCTGGGGTACGTTCGATTGATTGATTGATTGAATGATTGATGGATCGATTGATTTAATGGTTGGTTGATTGATTGACTGATTGATTGATTGATTAATTGTTTAATTAATTGATTGGTTGATTGATTGATTGATTGATTGATTGATTGATTGATTGATTGATTGATTGCAAGTTGGTTGCTATTATAGGCAGATGACCACTAAGACATGGTTTTGACTTTATTAAGAGCCGGTACTCACCAAGAAATCAAATGGTCACCCTTTAGGGTGCAACACGATGGTACAATAGCAGCACCTTTAAAGGGGAAGGAACTCCTAGCCTTTTGACTTACTGGATGTGATGAGAGCATAACTCTTGTCATTTCTAGTCACTTATTTCCTCATGAATATTCCCAATAATGAAAATAATCAATATTGTATGGCCCACTGTCGTCTGCTTTCAATGCCAACAGGAGGCGGCCATTTCTTCAACTTCTCGCGGTGAAATGACGTGTCAGGCGGAGAACACAATAGCGGGTTACGATAATGCTATTGTGTTCTCCGCCTGCCACGTCATTTCACCGCGAGTAGTTGAAGAAATGGCCGCCTCCTGTTGGTATTGAAAGCAGACGACAGTGGGCCATAAAATATTGATTATTTTTGTAATCGGGAATATTCATGAGGAAATAAGTGACTAGCAATGATAGTAGTTATGCTCTCATCACATCCAGTAAGTCAAAAGGATAAGGGTTAATTCCCCTTTAAGGTTGCAATTTTGCACCCAAAGGTTTGGTCTGCACCCTATATAGAATTCACACATGCATCCACCCTTAAGGTCTCAATACCCCATTTGGGGTGCAGAATTGCACCCCTTATGGATACCTGCCCTTATGGGTGCTATTATTTTCTGGGGGAACCGTTTGCAGCATGTATGTACTAGTCGTGTAGACGGTCCATTGGGTCGTGTACAAGACCTGGAAAAGTTCTTTAGTCTAATGTTTTGTATTGATACATATTCTAGAAGGGTTAAGGAAAATATTCAGCTTTGTTGCCACCTTGGCAACATTGGGCAACTTTTGTTATAAGCATTTTAAAGTTAATCAGCTAAATTGCATATTTGTGAAATAAGGTCAGGGGTCATTGTCTATCTAGGAATAGTACAATATTGATAAAAACAAGTATTCTAATATATTTTGGGGCAAGGATTCCATTTTCGGTGCTCGTTTGTAAGTGCCATATTGGAAACACCTTGAAATCCAAGATGGCTGCCACTAAGTTGCATATTCATGAATATTATTGATTTTCAGTGGCTACAGCCCTTAATAAGTAATAATTCCAGATTATTATTTGTCAGTTATGTTCCAAGTATGTATTCAAGATATCAAAGATTAGTTGCCATCATGGCAACCTCTAGGAATGCGTATTATTTGCATAATTAGGTATCTTACCTAATGTGCATATTCTCCCAAATCGAGTATATTGGGAACCCGGAAAGTAAAAATGACAAGTGATACCACTTTTCCAAGGTTTTGGGGGACAACAGATCCATTTTGTATGCTTATTTCCCTGTATCACCATGGCAACCATGTCAAATCCAAGATGGCTGCACCCCAAATTACACATGTTATGATACACGATTATATTCTTTCGGTTATATTAGATCAATATTATAATGTTTGGACTTTTAATTATTGGAAATAGGAACTAGAATACTTGAATCACAATGTAGTTGTTTGCTTACAGTAAAAAATCATACTTTTATCAAAATAAATGCCATTAAAGTGGCAAATAGCATATCTGCTTTAAAATGACAAAGGCGGCCATCTTGGATTTATGTGGGTTGCCAAGGTGATACGTCAAATTAAGTATCATGAATGGATTGTTTGCCCCCTAAAGCCTTGGAAAAGTGGTATTACTTGTCATTTTTACTTTCTGGGTTCCCAATATACTCGATTTTGGGGAATATGCAAATTAGGTAAAATACCTAATTATGCTAATTGTATGCATTGCTAGAGGTTGCTGAGGTGGCAACCAAGCTAAAATATCTTTATCACACATGTAGAACTTGACTGAGGCAAAAAATCTGTAATTATGGAGAAGCTGTAGCCACTGAAAATCAATAATATTCATAAATATGCAAATTAGGGGCAGCCATCTTGGATTTCAGGGTGTTTCCCATACAACACTTACAAACGAGCACCGGAAATGGAATCCTTGCCCCAAAATACCCTAGAATCCTTGTTTTTATCAATATTGTAATATTCCTAGATAGAAAATAACCCCTGACCTTATTTCACAAATATGCAAATTAGCTAATTAACTTTAAAATGCTTATAAAAAAAGTTTCCCAATGTTGCCAAGGTGGCAACAAAGCTGAAATTTCTTCTTAACCTTTCTAGAATATGAATCAATACAAAAACGTTGGACTAAAGAACGTGTCCAGGTCCTAGAAAAATCTACACGACTATACCCAATTTGTACCTTTATCTGTTAATAGTGTAGGTGTTTGGACTAACATATAGATAGATAATACAACTGGACGATTTGCCCTTCATCGCCTGTGTTTATGCATTGTGTGATTTATTTTGTTTTCTGTTTTGGGTACAGGTCTTCCGCTGCTCATCAGTATCATAACGGTTGCTGTCAACATAGCTCCATTCATGAATACTGAGTAGTAAGTTTCGAAAAAAACAAAGATTTTTTAACAAAAACGTTTCAATGTTTCAATAACTTCAATAAATCTAATAATTGAAAATTTGTCAGTAACCTTTTAATAGGTTCGATGTACATTAGCGCCTGATAGGATACAATAATTATGATCTTTAAGCGCTTTTAAGTATTCTCTGGATTCGAGGATACAATATGCCAACCCGCACATCTGATGGGCACCATCTTTAATCCCTGTGGAGCATTCCTTGCATGCAGCTAACAGTATTCACCTCTTACCAGGTCCCCTTTTATACACCTGGGTAGGGAGCATATGAAGAGTTCGTTTCCAAAAAAAAAAGTTAGGTCCACTTTTGTAAGTTTTGAGAAAAAGAGGGTTTTTTATTTCTCATAGTTCAGAAAAGTTCAGAGGATATACAGTTCTATTACATGAAAGAGTATCATAATAGGATTGTAAAATAACTCTTGAAAAAAATCCCAGCACCTTCTGTTTTTTTGTATTAATTGTTTTGTTTTTTTGTTTTTTTGTTTTTTTGGAAACAAACTGTGTTGCACCTAACCTCTTTTGAAGAAAAAAATGAATTTTCTTTGTACATTTTAGCAACTTTCCATTATGAATTTCAGTTTTCTGTTAGCTTTACCGGATAGAGCTGCTCAAAATCTATAAATTAAGCTAAACAAATTAATTTTGATGGAAAATGGACCTAACCCCTTTTGGAAACGAGCTCTTCATATTATATAGCAGTAATGGATTTAAAAATATAAACATTCTATGAAATGGGCCAATATATTCCACATGCCTAGAATTAAAAAATATTCATAATAAAACGATATTGCATTTCTTTGTATATAGTTATCATGGTTATGGTTCTTCTGTCTAAAGTATTACATTTAATAAACGAATTTGACATGTTTCATCGTCCACATAGGCCCGTGGATTATTTATTAATTCATTTATTTATTCAAAGATATTTATTCAGGATTACATGATTAGTTATGGGTCTGACTCGTCTTTTGATTTTCCATTATGATAATAGTTTATTCGTTCATTTGTTTTGTCACGATGCAGCTGCTTCATCCTTCCTGGGCTGTCGTTCTATTTCGGGTTACTCCTCCCGATCGCCATCATCCTCGCCTTCAACACCGTCCTCTTCGTCATCGTCATCTACAAGATCACGTGTGGCCGCAAGATGGTGGGCGCGTCGACCTCCAACAGTGCGAACAGCAAGTCAAGCGCCGAGACGCGCGCGGAGTTGATGCGGCGCGCGCAGAACGCTATCGCTATTGGCACACTGCTTGGCATCACGTGGCTCTTCGGATTTCTATCGCTCGGGCGCGGGCGCGTAATTTTCAACGTGCTGTTCAGCGTGTTCAATTCACTGCAGGGCGTCTTTATCTTTGTGCTATTCTGCGCACGCCAACCGGATGTGCAGGCGCACGTATGCGCGGTTTGGACCCGCGTCCGTCGTCGCTTGCCAACCACGCTCGTTACCATGATTACATCAACCAGTGACTCGGATATGAGGGGGCGGGACTCACGCGCTATGTCGACCACGATGGATTATACCATTACGACAATGCCGCGTATTTCGAACGCGGCGATGACATCGGCCGTGCTTCCTCAAGCTTCCAGATCAGTTGTAACAAATAAGGTATAGGGTCTTCACAATTGCTGAGAAAAGAAATGAATTTTGTTACTACATCGTTTTTTTATATTTTTTGCAAAAATGTGATTGTACTAGACGACTCATATTGTTATTCCATGGAGTTTTCTCTCGAACAATAGATTAGCCTATGATTTATAAATTTAAAAATAATGAAACCATCGATGTCCTGTATATACAACACCATAATGGTATAGGCTTTAAGTCTTACACTTTAGGAATTAGTGCATAAGGACTTATTATATAACCGATCTATGTTTCTAAAGGGTATCTGGAAAAAAATAACATTTTACGATGTTACTGGTTATTTTTGTAATAACATTTCAACTGACTGGTCAAACTTAACTTTAGTAACCAAAACCTGCACCATTACGATACAAACTCATAGTTATAACTCTACTATTCTCGAAAGGTATACACAATTACAAACGACTAAGTAAAAGCCTGTTATCATTTAAAAAGAGCCGTTACAACTCAAGAGGGCGCTCTCTAAAAACTCATTTTTCATACAAAATTGTGCATTTTTTTATGTTTTGTTAAACATGTTAGAGATATCATCAACAACTTTTTAAAACCCTATTTAGATTTTGTTCAAAGTAGTCTTTAAGCATTTGTTTGCATTTTTCTAAAAAGTCCAAATGTCCCCCGGCCGGTAAACTTATGAATGGAATATGTTTATGGTTATTTCAACCGTTTCTGAACCGATTTTGATCAAATAGTTTATTCTGTCATTAAAATGGTATGCTCTTTCAAATTTGAAAGTCAGTTTTTCATTATCTCACAAAAATATTTTGTGATGCGCCCTCTATACCAAAACTCAACTATCTCTTTAACATATTCTGAACGCCTTGTGTACTGTGCGAAATACACAGAGGCTTAGTTGATTTTAGTGTGCACAAATTAGCCTAGTTACGAATGACGAACCGTGGAGTAGGCACACGCATGGCAATCTTAAAGGGGTAGTAAAGTTTTGGTAAAGCTGAGCTTTAGTAACCAAAACATGCACAATAGCATTACAAACTTATAGTTATAACTCCACCATGCTCGAACGGTATAGCAAATTTCAAACGACTAAGTAAAAAGCCTGTTATCATTCAAAAAGAGCCATTCCAACACAAGAGGGCGCTTTCTAAAAAAGCATTGGTTTCAACCATTATTCAAAAAAAGTAATGCTTGAGATGTTTTGTTGAAATAATGATTAAATAGACAGATCATCAACAACTATTTAAAAATAATTCTCTCTTGACAAATTTTGAAAAGGTGTAGCGGCATTTTTTTTTTTTTTTTAAATCATCGAATAAATCTGTGCCCCAGATTTATTCCGATCGGATATATTTATTGATAATTCAGCCGTTTCTGAACCGATTTTGATCAAATAAAGTTTATTCTGCCATTAAAATTGTATGCTCTTTCAAATTCTAAGCTCAGTTTGTAATTATCTCACTAAAAAAAAAATTCGTGCAGCTACCTCTTTACCAAAACTGAACTAGCAAACGTTAAAAATGACAAACTATTAAAGGGATAGTTGAGTTCTGGTAAAGAGAGTTCAGTTTTGGTCAAACTGAATTTTAGTAACCAAACCTGCACCATTAACATTACAAACTGATAGTTATAACTCCACCCTGCTCGAAAAGAATAAAACAATTACTAATGACTAAGTAAAAAGCCTGTTATCATTCAAAATAGCCGTTAAAACTCAAGAGGGCGCTCTCTAAACCGTCATCGGTTTCAACCATTTTAAATGAAATATTGTCCATGTGATGTTTTGTTGAAATAGTTATTAAATAAAGAGATAATCAACAACTATTCAAAAACCTCTTTTGTAAACTTTTGAAAAGAGGAAGCATTTAAAAAAAAATGTAACGGCTGGTTCAAAATTATCTAATAATTGTGGGGCCCCACAAGTATTACAAATGGTTAAGTTTATGGATATTTCAGCCATTTCTGAACCGATTTTGATCAAATAAAGTTTATTCTGTCATTAAAATTGTATGCTCTTTCGAATTTGACACTCAGTTTTTCATTATCTCACAAAAAAATTATTTTGTGTAGCGCCCTCTATACCAAAACTCAACTATCCCTTTAATATTATGCATGCAGGTTGTGGTATTTGCAATGAAGCTCATGACTAATCCATAGTCAATATCTTGTTTGTGTTTCAATAGTCTGCTGAATGTATATACAATAATAACATGAGTATTAAAGAAACATCGAATAATTTGATCTATATAGAACTTTGATTGTATATACTTCAATGATAATGTATGTATAACCATGTTTGTATACTGTATCCCAGGGCCCCAAGGGAGACCAACATATTGTTGAATGGGCCACCCTGGTAAAATATATTGAAATAAATGAATATATTGAAATAAAAATAATTTATGTTAATATTGTAAATAGGCCTATTAAGAAAATATATTACCTTAAAAGTACGCTTTAAACTTACAATGATGTAAATTGATCTCGCCTTGAATGGTCTCGTCTCGAACAGGTGACAACAGCTGTTAGCTCGCTCCTTTAATTTGTCCTATTATTTTGTAAATATGATTATATCTCAATATATCTTGTTATTTTGTAAACGATGTCTGGTAAAATTGTTTTGTACATATTATAATGTTCTTATAAAGTTTATTCGTTTGATTGATTTATGCAAATAGTGTACATAAACTCGTGCATATATATACAGATCAGAAATGTGCAATTATAATGCTGATATTATTGATCCTATATCACATGTATATTGGAAATTAGGAGACTATGAAAGGAAGCTTAATAGAGGCAATATAATATACTTCGCCTTAAACCATGCCAGCTGCACATATGTGTGTACAGTCCATCGTGTCTTAATGGCCACCTGTCTATAACAGCTAACCTGTCTATAGTGACCATAAAAAGTAAGCCACTGCAGAGATCAACAATGTTCTGGAACCTGTCTATAGAGGTTACCCGCCTACTGTCATCGGCCTCGACCATCTAAACCAGTGGTCTCGGTCTCGGCCACGATCGGGCTCGGTCCCTATTTTATAAATTACGCAACCCCCTCCCCCCCCCCCCCCCCACCCCCGTGGCTACGGGCCAATTTGATTGTTACCCTTATGTAGTCAATAAACACATACGTCTGACTGTTTATCATTTTCCTAAGATCAGGCTAAGATATCAACGTATTATGAACAAAATCACTTCATTATTTTAAACAGGCGTACGGGAAATTGAACAGAAATACATGTACACGGAAATAAATGAAAATAAGCAAAGGAAATGGGCTTCGCCGAATAATGGATGCTGAGAACCCGAGACCTCCGGATTGCTAGGATGCGCTTTGCCAATAAGTCTAACTGCAGAGGAATTAACTGCAGAGGAATCTGGTTCCTTTTCCGGCGAACCCAAAATGTTTTGCTTACTTTTATATGTCGCCAACAGTCAGAAACAGTCACAATGAAAATAGCGCGATAAAATTAGTTGGAAATCGCGATGCATTTGTATTACAATTTGTATTATTATACTGTTTCAGTCATAAGCTTTTCATTGCATTCATTATTCACTTTATTATGTCACTCTTTCGTGTAACAACTAATTTTGACTGGACTAAGAAGTTTGATTATCAAAGGGAAAGTTTCCCCATCATCTATTTACCTTTGATTAAGGTCCCTACACATTAAAACATAATTTCATGCAAAAGTGTCCAATGTTTGCCCTCTGAACAAAGGGCCAATGTTGGTCGTATTTGCATGAAACTCTGTTTTAATGTGTAGAGAACATAATCAAAGGTAAATAGATGTTGGGGAAATTTTCCCTTTAAGGATTGTTTGTTGTATGTCCAAGACATTTAATTGGAAAGTTAGTTTGTAAATGTGTAGTGTATGTTTACCATGTTCGTGTGTAGTTGGTGTGTGCGCATAGGCGTAAGAGAGGGGGAGGGGGGTGCAGTATTCGGTCAAATTATGTTATATTCGGGCAAAATCATGTTACATTCGAGCAGTGTCATTTTATTTTCGGGCAAAATCGTGTCATTTTGGACTAAACAATTTAAAACATGTAATTTTTGGCATCAAATAGGCAAGTACCTTTTTGATTGGCTTGTCCGGTAAAAATTCGGAAATTCGGGGGAGGGGGGGGGGGGGGGGGGTTAGGGTTGGCCTTTTCACATTTCCCGGGTCTTTATGCAATGTAATATATTTTACTATCGCCATTTTAAAATATAACACACGATACCGTAAAAACTGCTTGACCCAGTCCAGTATGAAAACGATTAAAACAGCACACAGCTGCTATAATACAGATACATTGTAACAATTATTATTTGTCGAGGAAGAAAGTACAATCGAGCGTGGGCTTTAATAACAAATGTGCAGAGCTTACAAAAAATAAATAATAAAAAAAGTAATTTTGTTTTATTTTGATGTGGTTTGGCCGTCAGATACAATAGCGGGCGTTGTGTTGTTTTGAACTTTGCTACTTAAAGCCATTATTGAGTTCACGTAATTTGATCTTTAATTGAATAAACATGAATTACATCGAGAACATTATTGATGTGGATCATACAGGAAAGTGTCAATTCTCATGAATCAACAAGTGAAGAGGTTAATTCTAAAAGGCGCTAAATCCACTTTTTCAACTTTGGAGAAAAGCAGGGTTATATGTCCAACTTTGTGCATAATATGCCTATAGGAATAATACGAAACGGAACGCACCATACATTGATTTGAATTGCGTAATTTTGTTTTTTTAAATGTGGATTTCTCTACAGCTAGTAACGTATTAAAGTACTGATCTCGTTAACTCTTTTTTTATAGAAAATGTTTGTATCGCCTTTGAACTAAGCTCTTCAAATTAAGACACATGTTTCTAATTAAGACACATGGTCAAGTATCAAGATCAAACCAGAATGTCTGCCAACAACGTACCGGTCGACTACTCTTTGACGCAGGGCCATGCTAGAAATGTCATAGTTTTGAAATTATATTACACAATTATTGTAGTTGAAGGTCAACTATGCAAATTGTATAATGTTAATCAAATATAGGCTACTTTCATTACATGTGGTGGAATCTGCACAAACAAACGTATACCCCCCCCCCCCCCCCCCCCCTCCCTCCTCCCCTGGAAAAATCATATTGTTAGTCTAACAGTATTTTATTCATTCGTCAATTCATTCAAAATTACACGTAGGAAAAAGAAACGTTGAATACAATCTACAGATATATTTCATTCCAATTAAATGAACCTCTTTAATGTTTTAATGGACTGTGGGGATAGTATATCCATTTGAACTAACACCATTTGAAAACAACATTTGTTATATTTGTATCATTAATAAATTTGAATGACTCATTTCCGTGCCTCGTTAACTTTATTTCTTCAAACCAAGGATGCAGGCCTGGGGCCCGTTTCATGAAAGGGTCCTATCTCTAGGACGTCCTAACTATCACGTGACTGTCACGTGACTACGACTGAATTACGTAAATGAACGACAGTTGTCCTAACTTTGTGATCGGAACAAACTCCATCATCGGTCAAATGTAAACATGTTTTATGGAAAGCTTGCGTTTCTTCAATCAGTCAGAAGGGGACACGAAAAAAAGACCAAGCTATGTTGTAGTAGTGTATGATTGCATGTGTGTATGTTGGCACGTGTGTGTGTGCTTCGTTTGTATATTATCATTTTTTTTCTCGTATTTTCGTGTTTGTTTCTGTGATTTTGTGTGTACATTTATCTGTGCTATATTTATTGGTAGCTAAACATAATTGTTTGCGTGTGTGTGTTGTGTAGAAATGAGTATTGTGTGGAATATATACGACCGCATTATGTGCATATAATATGACCCCCCGCCCCCTTCCCACACACACACACACGCATACGATGAATAAAATAATACAAATAGAATTAACTAAATAAATAAAGACAAAATCAATCAATCAATCAATCAAATTAAAGAAATACAAACAAATAAAACAATTTCAAAAATGAATGTTCGCCCATGCTATCACTAAATTAAAAATCATAATTCCCTTTGCCTTCTCATTACATTTAAGGCCTTTCTGGTGCCCAGCCTCTCCTCCGACTGGAAACAAATCCTAGCTACTCCACTAGCGTATTTTTTTAATGAAATTAACTTTCAAGATAAATCGTGAACAAGCAGTTTCCATACTTTATAGAATGGTCGCGATGTAGAAGACCTCTCTTGAAAATTAATATTTTTCTTTTTAATTGCAAAGGTAAAATGTCTTTATTTTGCCAAATCATCTACTTTTCAGGCAAATGTAATATTTATTGATACGTGTAACAGATCAAATAAGTTCGTTAAAGTGAAAAATATGTATCTAATATTTTTTCATGTATAATAGGGTCTATTTGATGAAGATACTAATTAATAGTGTCTGTAAATAGACACAGGCGGCAACATAAGCGGATCTTTTCCGGAAAAGATATTTCATGTTTCTTTTATGTTCGCTTTCAGCTGCCCGTTTGCTGTCCATAAGAACTGATCATTGTAATATATTCTGTTTATGTTTGATATAATTTTTCACTCTAACGCACCAATAAACCAGCAATAGGCTCATATGCTGATCATTATTCTACTGACTATACGTTAGGTTCATGGCAAAGGCTACGGAATTGTCCGCTATTATCGATAGTCCGTAATTTCGAATTAGGAGCCTTTCTTGCAACAGTTTAGGAGAACTGTCCTATGTACGTAATTCAGTCGTAGTCACGTGACAGTCACGTGAGAGTTAGGACGTCCTAGAGATAGGACCCTTTCATGAAACAGGCCCCAAACACCAAACTGGATCAACAAAACGGTAGTTATCAAAAGAGGGCGAAATTCCAATAAAACGTACAGATAGAGCCACAATATAGACGGCCGCTCTGGCAATTAGAAATAAATCTATATTTTTGCCTTTATATTAACCGGGATCTAGTAATTGTATTCATAATTTATAACAACATTCATGTCGAAGGGTTTATCAAATCTGTATTTCTATGATCTGATGCGCCCACCTAGTCACATTTGAAAATTCTATTGGAAAATAAATGACATATGACCTAGTAATGAGTGAAAATGCGAAATAATATTTGCTAACTCATTTCACTAACTTTGCACACAGTTGAACATTTCCCAGGCTGGCTTTGAATTCCAAACATTTCAATTATGAATATCTTGATAACGAAAGAGAAAAATATGTATCTAGATCCGACAGATAATGGTGGTTTATCTCTCTGAGTCTCATCTTTTCTTTTTCTATTTTTATCAGGATTTCACAGGAAGTCACAACAAATACAATTATTAATATTATTTACATGATTAATATAATTGCCCCTGCGTTAGCGGCTGATTATATTTTTAATTAAAACAAGAAATAAAAAGGACCCAATAACTGTATTTTTTGTTGACATATGCAAATGAAATGATAAAGTGTTGATATAATGTGTATTTCTTTTTAGGACTCTCCTAGAAAGAATACCAACATTTCTTTTCAGAACTACACCAACAGTCCTTTCTAGGACTACCAACAGTCCTTTCTAGGACTACCAACAGTCCTGTCTAGGACTACCATAGTCCTTTTTCAGGATTCACCAATCCACCCATCTCACATGGTGCAACCACAAACCACACGTATCATATACACCACCATGGAAACCGATACTTATAAGCAACCTTTAATATGAATATGTAGACACTTCAAAGTTTCCTTTTAAAATAGAGACTTTCAAAACGGAGCAGTTCAATCATGTATAATGTATCTACAAAACGAAAGGGAAGTTCTGAAACCGAAACTGCTCCATGTTAATATTGGTAATCCTAATACAACGAGCTATGTGAGAATCGCGAGAGTTCTTAGTAAGTTTGGTATAATTCGGACAATATTAGGCTACTATATATAGATCCATTTAAGACTACTTTCTTCCATTCAATCACGGCCATATATTAGGAGGAAAACTATTACAGTTATAAAACAAAGGTTTAGTCACTGAAGTAGTATTTGACATGGGGGTGTTTCACAAAGGTTCTAAGTTGAAGTTAACCCTAAGTTGGACTTAAAAAGTATGGAAAGCTGTTAGTATCTTTGAAAATGTTGATTCAAATCATTAATATTTTCTATCATCAAAGAGATTTCATGTTCTTGATGTAATATTTATGAAGAGTCTAAAATACTTGCATTTTTGCTTTTGAATATATGTAATGGCTCTCCATAATACTGTGGTTAAGTCCAACTTAGGATCTTTGTGAAACACCCCCATGGTATATAGTCTTTCCCTTTACACTATCAACGAATACAATCGTGCAATCTTTACAATAACATCGCGTGAGAAACCTGGCTGGGATGTATCTATATAATAGCGTTTCCCTATTCGCTTTCCTCAAGCAGTAAAATATATGAATTATTGAAATACATGTACCAGCATATTGTAGTTGCAATTTTTATTTTTCTATATATAAACGTATTGACTCACACATACGTCTTTTGATCTTGAAATTGAATCCTTTTTAGATGGTAGTTTAGGCCCTGACTTAAATGACATGAATTAATATTGATGACGCTGTTTGAATGTTTTTTTTAATAATTTTATTATAGAATGCAGTCTGTCGTAATGTATCGACCTACTTGCTTTCACCGCGGTTCTAACTAACGATCTACACAGTGACGTTAACAGTCAGTCATATAAATTACGAGATCATTAACACTTCCGTGTTAAAGCGGACCACTAGGCAAAGAACAACACATAGTTTTATGATTTGGCATCGTTTTGTGATATCAAATAGATACCCAACATTTTGCAAAGGGTTGTGTAATTCATAAACAAAGCAATTAATTACCACCACTTACGGAACCCCATATTATTTCCTGGTTCCGTACGGGCCAAACATTTGCGAGTGCGTCAATGCTATTCACGCGTACGTTTTGAGACAATAGAATCCCGGACGATTCGATCGCTCTGGACAAATTAGTCTTCGTAATTCAGACCCCCCATAAACGCATGCTTTAGAATGGTGATGAGTTTTCACTTTTTTTCTTCTTTTCTGGTAACATATTTGTGTGAACTTACTGATGGAATAGACTACTAAAGGTGTTATCTTTCATTTCTAAGAATATTATTTTTGGGTGATGGTACCCTTTAATAAAACAAAGATAGTTATTCACATGTATATCATAAGGATATCGTCAATAATGAAGTAATCTCAGATCTCAATTTCCTAATTATAAGAACTTTACTACTAAATGTAGCCCAATAAATGCTGCAAATAAAACCGATATCATTTCGTTTATATTGTAACGCTATACAATTTAAAGGGGTAGTACAGTTTTGGTAAGGCTGAACTTTAGTAACCAAAACCTGGACAATAACAATATAAACTAATATTTATAACTCCACCATGCTCGAAAGGTATACAAAATTACAAACGACTAAGTAAAAAGTCCGTTATCATAAAAAAGAGCAATTAAAACACAAGAGGGCGCTTTCTAAAAAGGCATCGGTTTCAACCATTTTTCATACAAAACTATGCATGTGATGTTTTATTGAAATAATGATTAAATAGAGAGATCCTCAACAACTATTTTTTAAAAAATTGAACATTTTTGAAAAAGTGAAAGCATTTTTGTTATCTTTTGAAAAAATCATCTAATTATTTGGGCCCCAAATAATTACAAGATCAGACATATTTATTGATATTTTAGCCGTTTCTGGGTCGATTTTGACCAAATAGAGTTTATTCTGCCATTAAAATTGCATGTTCTCTCAAATTCGACACTCAGTTTTTCATTACCTCACAAACAAATTGTGATGTATGTATAAATAAATCACTTTAACACTGTTCGGGGAACTACGCCTCCACAAGGCCATTTGGCTTTCTTTGTAGTTTCCTATTTTCATTTTGCTTCATACTGTGAATCCTAATTTGTGTATACATCTATGTAATGTTTTGTTTTTATTTGAAATGAAAATGAATAAATGAAATTGAAATTGATGTGCAGCGCCCTCTCTACCAAAACTAAACTACCCCTTTAAGTATCAACGAATACGTTATTAGATCCATGTGATATAGAATATAGGCGTACGGGCACATACTCGCTGGGGGTGGGGGTAGGGGCTGAGGTCTTTTGCCAGACTATCATCCTTCCCGCTTTTCACCTGAAAAGCAGAAAACAAAAAAGCTTTCTGCCTTACTGTGGCCAGTTCTAAACTCTCGGGGAGGTTGGGGTGTATGGGGGCTGCAGCTCCCTTAACCCCCCCCCCCCCCCCCCTCCCCCGCCACGTACTCGTATATATGTTTAGAACAACACGTCATATCAGTAGGCTTCATATGCATGTTGACTTACACATCCGTCTTATGATCTTGAAATCGAATCCTTTGTAGATGGTAGTTTAGGCCCTGACTTAATGACATGAATTAATATTAATGACGCTGTTTTAATTGTTTTTTTTGTTCATTATAGAATGAAGTCTGTCGTAATGTATATCGAACCTACTTTCACCGCGGTTTTAACTAACGTTCTACACAGTGACGTTACATTACGAGATCACCGACACTTCTGTGTTAATAAAACAAAGATAGTTATTTACATGTATAATTATCATAAGGATTTCGTCGATAATGAAGTTATCTCATTTTCATTATATTACAGAAAGAGCGCTGCATTCTCATCGAGCTAGTTTGCACTAAAAGTGAAGTTGTTTTTCTTATTAATTGATAAATTAATCTAAATTTGTGTTAACAATCTTTCGATATTGACCATCATTGTCCAGACCAGAATTGTGTGTGTCCAAAATACAAAGATTTGTTACTTCACACTTCAACACTGAATATTGAATCAATCCATGTGATGATGTGGGGGCAAGAAATCAGAAAGAGATGCTTTTTCTCCCGCATATTGGTGGTAATGATGGCACTACAAAACATCGTGGAAGGTAAGTTATTCGTTTAGTTTTAATTCTTTTACGATTACTGATTCAATACAGTTCAATTTGGGTATAGGACATAGTTTGCAAAAAGAGTCACGCATTGCAAATTATCTTAAACTGTAATATTTGACAGGCGAGTATTTCAATTTATTTCATATTCTATTTTACAGATTATAATCGTAATATAATTTATATATTATTATAATACGTAAATAATAATCATCTTGAATGTGTTATGAAAATTAGATTCCTATACTGTAAGGTATCATTATCAATATAGACGCACACCTTGTTCTTGATGTGCGTTAAAAGGAATCTCTTCTCTTTTGAAAGTTTTTTTTTGTTTAGGACACATTTGGCACGGCGGCCGTACGGTCTAAAGTATCTACGGCCAATAACAATTATAGGGCCGCCGTAGCATTTCTACGGACACATGCATTATCAGTCACATTTGCCACGGCCGCCGCACGGCGTATTTTTAATTTGTGGAGACAGAAAATCTGCGGCTGCCGCACGGTCGCCTTAGGGCGTCCTTGCGGTGGCCGTAGGTTTTTGACAAATACCAAGGCTGACGTAAGGCGCCCGCAAGGCGGCCGCAGGGGGACCATACGGCAACCGTGCGGCCAGACTGACGCTGTTTGGTCTCTGGATCTTGATGATTGTTTCGATATAAAACAAGAGATTCAATTATATTACGCGTTGAAAAGTCAATATCATCATAGCGGAATTTTAGTATGTATCACCTTAATTCGTCAAAGTGACGAATTCAAAATCTAGTTGTTTGTTTTATTCACTATAGGTTTGAACATATCTACAACCACAGCAGCGGCATCGACATCATTCTCTGATTCAACAACCGGTATGTCACTACATGTATACAGCAAAGAGCAATAGTGCGGATTAATTGAGTATTAATGTTTCCCCTGCCATCTTTAAAAACGAAATAATTAATCGATACGTATGAAGAAACATAAAAGAAATGAATACACCAAATTACGAAAAATATAATCAAACAAATATTGCTGTTTGAAAAACAGCCATATCTGAGGTTAAGATGTCTTTCATTGATATGAATTTTCCATGTTACTATTCAATTTTTAGCCTGCTAGATGAAGTTTGACAATGCATGTTTTTCCCTTTACACAGCTTTTGAAGACAGTAGTTGGTCATCCTTCACTCTAGAACCTAAACGTAAGTTTTGCTGCAAATCGATCTTCCTCTGATGAAAACTAATGTTTCAAAAGATTCCCTTTTCTATTAGGGCCCAATTATTTGGAATCATATTGAAAATGAAATTAGAGACAGCCCCTCTGTGAATTCATTTAAACGTAAATATAAATTATTGCTTTTGGCAAACGCCGTTAACCAGTGAATGTTAGTACGGTAACCTGGCATATGTATGGTGTGTGTTCTGTGTATGTGTGTGTGCGTCTGTCCATGTGTGTTTCTCTTTATGTTTTTACACGAAACAGTACCGGTATTCCATTTTGTATGTACATTGTAACTGATTGACTTGAATGTTCCTCTTAAGGGACAACCTCGATAAGCTTATTTTTTGCTTTTGTTGTCCCCACCACTTAATTTACTATTGTTTAGTTTGATGTATACACCAACTTTTATATGTTTACCTGTATTTTCTGTGAATGTACACATGAATTGCATTTTAAATTGTGGAAATGAAATAAAATGAACTGAACTTCTGTAATGGCATTATGAAGAACTAAATTCCAATATCCGTGTTCTATTTAATTTTACGATTTTCTTTGACTTGCTGGGCTGTGTAAATATACAAAATTGTCTAACGGGCAAATTTATATAAAAATAGCCATTTTTATACTTATAATGAGTAAAATAGAATTCGGTACTTAGTGGAATACCATCGACGTATAATTTGCACCAAATCAATTTGATAAAGAAGAGTTCATAATTTTTAAAGTATACTTAATCGCCTTTATTTATCGATTGATCGTTCTTTTCAAGCATTTCATTAAACATGCACTACGAAGCATATTACATAAACAAACCTACAAGCATAATGGACTAGTAAATAACAAGTAGGCACACGGTTATCATTAATGGAGGGCAGACTGAAAACTGTAATATTAGTTTCCATTATGTGTTGTTTGGTTTCGTATAAAGCTTAATTTTAAATCTTATTTCCCTTTAACGCAGCTCCCCAACCGGACAGGTCTTTATATGTGGACAACATGGGTAAGCATTAATGCATATCGATTTTAAACTTTCCTAATTACATTAAATGGACGTAGTAACATTGTCAAAATCCTCAAAACTAACTTGGAACTTGTATGCGGTTCTCACATACCTGATGAAGCATGGACAAATTTTCGGTTTTCCAAATGTTGTCTTTCATTATAACGATGTTGGGTCGAATTGATCAAATTTATTGGATAATTATAACTTTGTACACAACGTCACTGCAATGAGTTTGCAAATATCACTGTGCTTTTGTGCTCATTACTCGGTTATATAACATTATTTTACCATGGAATGTTCACACATTACTCAGTAGTAACATATAGCACATGTTATCAACCCTTTTCAGTTTGTGCACGTGTCAGCAACGTTACTACTGTATATCCCTTTAAGTAGAACCAAAGTCAAGTAACGTTGAACGTTGAGTAACTTGAAGTCAGACGTGTAGATTATGGGTAGATCACGAAAACTTTGAGGCGTTTACGTTTCGTAACGTGTAGATATCAAAGTGAGGATTTAATTTAATTGGTGTAATACAAAAATATTGTTTCTAGGTGGTAATTAGTCTTCAAATTAAGTTTGATATAAATTGTATTAAGCAGTAAAGTGTCTCAATTTCCGTTAAAAAGAGATGGAGCGTCTTTTAGTTTTAGAATAAGGTTCTTCATATATGTGACCCACCTCGTCGAAATGAGACGAATGTCAGTGTGTTAGACATCTGAGCTACGAAAATTCAAGCAATCAAGCAATCGATTGAAAGTTAAAAGAACAATAAAGAGGATGGAATTGGTTCCTTATTAATCTGATCTTTTTTTTCAATTTGTATTGTGATTTGTTTTTCATTTAGTTTAAACAATCTTATTCTTTATTTTTTTTTTTTTCTTCCCAATTTTGTGCGTCGTATATCTTAAGATCGGAAGAATCAATTGTCATGAATATTCACATGATTATAGATCATGATCTAACTTAGATCTGCGAAGCTTTTCAATGACGTCACATCACTATGACGTCATCAGGACGCCATTTTGTCAAATTATAATAATCATCATATCTCAGTCATGAATAATCAATTTAAATTTAAATTTCGCATAAATATCAATCAGGTAAATCGTGATCTTTTAAGCTCATGCGCATGCACTTACACTCGGAGACGCGCGCGTAAGCGTCCGTCAAAAGAAAACAAATGTCAAAAAATGTTCAAAACCCCAACCCAAGTACCAATAAACGTCCGCGCGTAATAATCGTCGCGCGTTTTTGCGCGCGTAACGCAAATAAATACGAAAAAGGTCGTATTTTCACATGTTTTGCAATCCTGATACATCCCTAAACGCACCGTATCAATTTGAGTCTTTGTTTACTTATAATAACGGAGTACGCGGGCGTCAAAGTTAAAATTACGCGCGCACACAAATTCGCAAAATATGGTAAAATCATACTTTTTTTCGGCCATAACTTTTTTTGAAGTCCATAAACCTCTAGTTTGTTTTAATATTCTGAAAGATTATGAGCTATGGATACGAATGCATACCTCATTTATGCCAAGTAAATGTTATGACGTCATCATATTGAGGGATAAAGTTGAAAATGCGAATTTTAACCGATTTTAATCGATTTTGAAATCGATCACAGCGGACTTTTGACCATATCTCGCTTATTCTCCATCGATTTTCTCCCAGATTTTGATATGTGATAGCTGAGGTTATGCTCTAAAAGAAATGTGGTATTTACTATCAAATATATCAAAATATTGTAAAAACATACGTTTTTTATTCGGCCATAACTTTTTTTTTAAGTCCATAGAACCCCAATTTGTATTCGATATTCGTAAAGATTGTGAGTTGTAGATACGAATTCATACCTCATTTATGCCAAGTAAATGTTATGACGTCATAATTTTGAGGGTTAAAGTTAAACATGCGAATTTTAACCGATTTTAATCGATTTTGAAATCGATCACAGCGGACTTCCGACCATATCTTGCTTATTCTCCATTACATCGATTTTCTCCCAGATTTTGATATGTTGTAGCTGAGGTTATGCTTCAAAAGTAATGTGGTCTTAGCTATCCAACAATATGAATTTAGGTAACTATAGTGTGTCTCTATACAATTATGATTAGTCTGCCGCGCATCAACATTATATCTTGTTTTGGCAAATGGTTCGTTTATTGTATTGATTGTTGTTTAAATGTTTTTATATGGATGTGAATAAAAGGCCTTTGATAGGCCCCTATATATAATCAAATGCAGAGTGCAATCTTTTCCTCATATACCATCATTTTTTCTATCTGTCAAGTACACAACATACACAAAATATACATGCGCTGAATGAGTTTGTATCTAGGTATTTGACTTCTTACCATAAGTCATTGATTTAGTCATCAATATAAGCTTGTCCAAAATAACCGCACTCATCTGGTTAAGGAGACACTCGAGTATTGGAACCTTGAATTGCTGCCTTGAATTCAACGTAAAAGTGTCTTTAATTTGTATTCTTAAACGAGTGCAGTTTTTAATATTAAATTTGTTCGGGTTCACGATATCACAATTCAAACATGACTCAGTTCATATCATTAAAACATTTATTTCTATGTTTGCTGGTGAAATGGTTGTCTAAATCTACCCTCTTTGATATATCAAATAATTATGGTCGGTGTTGGTTCCCTTAATTACCCGAGCAACCGAGCATAGTCGCGTAGCGGTTAGAGTGTCCACCTTATGCACGGGAAGTCCCGGGTTCGAACCCTGACCGTGTCATACCAAAGACTTAAAAATTATACCTTCTGCGGTTCTGCCTTCTAGCCATGAGCTCGGCATTTATAGAATGGAGAAGGGAAAGTTAAACACACGAGTTATCAGAGGACTAGCCCCCTTCTGTAACTTCCACTACGTGTAGTAGACGTGTGGCCTATGGCTAATGAATCGGAGATAGGCTTCACCTTATGTGCCAAATTAGCACGGGAAGGACTTTAACTAACTTGAACTGGTTCCCTTTAACACATTTACTATCATAACGACTGGAACCTTAAATACCATCTATTAAGTCTCTATGGAGATGGAACTAACTCATAGCTAGCTAGCTAGTCAAGGGGTTAAATTATTTCCTTTGTGTTTCAATTCCTAGATGAGGTAGTCACGTGGTGCGAGAGCGCTGGGCTAGTCTTGCCATCAGGCCACTATGTGTTCTTCCCACAGACGGACGTTGGTCACGTGGCGAACAGCTCCTACGTCTGTATCACATCGAGTAAGTATAAGGCTTAGTCTATGTAGTACTAAATGGGTCTAGAAACATTGTCACAAAACTTACTGAGAACTCTAGCGGATCTCACATTTGTTGTATTATTCGTATTATCAATAGATGCATGAAAAATTTACGTTTCCGAAATGTTGCAAACCTCTGACCCAGAGATTAACTTTCCAATCAATTTGCTGTTTATGATGTATAGATTCGGTGTTCCGGGACTGTGTGTTAACCAACGATGGGTTACCGCTGTGGCAGAGCCCTACCTTCCCCCCCTGCCCTGTATACCAGAATATCAGCAGTACGATAGAGGGCTTGGCAAGTACAGTAAGTAAATCTTTGCTGTTGGGATCAACAGAAATTCTTGGGGAGTAAGTTGCACGTTGGTCGCCATCTTGCTTTATTTCTTCTGCCTCGCTGCAGTCATTTGGATGGGTGTCGAGGCGTTCAACATGTACTTGATGTTTGTCCGTGTCATTACAAAAAATGTTTTAACTAAACACTAAGATCTGTTGTAGTGGCCATCCGTCTATAGGTGGCAGCTTATCTGCCAACAAACACCAGCAAAGATGATCCACTGCACCGGATAAAACAATTTCTTTTCTATTCCGTCATGTGATTAAAGGGATCTAGTAGCTTTGCAAAAGGTGATGAGTGGTTGATACAATATATATTATTGTTATCTGATATGTCCACTATGTGTTGTGTGAACATTTCAAGTCAAATAGACTTTATATGGCCGAGTAATGAGCAGAAATGCAAAGTGACATTCTCCTACTCATTGCACTCACTTTGTACACGGTTTTGACGATCCGTTGGATAATTTGACAACTGAACACTTCAATCGTAAATATCTTTTTAACGAAAGGGACATTTTAAATACCGAAACCTGTCCCATGCTTTTTGTGTTGATAAAAATACAAGTATGAGGGAACCGCTAGAATTTCAATTGGATTTTGAGGATTTAGACAATGGAATAGTGACTTATGTAAAAAGGTTTAAAGAAAAGAGGCTTAAATAGACATGTGATTACTGTAGACAGGTTTCATAATCGTCGCATGAGAAAGAGAAGGGCGGTAAGGAATTCATGTACGAAAGAGATTATCATGTTTTAAGTTTGGAGCCTTCAACAAACCAAAGTTAGCGCTATTTTATTTTGGAAAAAATTCATCAATGCACAAATAATGAAATTGAATTTGTTCGTCTTGTTAAGGGTTTTGTGGTGGCAGGTCCTTTATCATACTTCGCTATTGACAGCATTAATTGCATCGTCAACAACTCATCGCCTTTTCTTTTGTTCTTGTTCTTGTTATTAATGTTTATATAAGAACGTGACGTCAGAGAGTGCGGGGCAAATAACCGATGTGCTGGTCAGCATAACGGCCAACACGACCTCGCTAGACGAGCAGACACTCGATTCTACCGTCAACATCCTTGTGGACGTCATCAACCAGCCCGTACTATCTCCAAAGGTAAACATTCAGAGAAATAACAAGAACAAACTATCACCAGTTTCTTAATCAAATGTGCAACTCATTGCGAATATCATGCTTTGCATCTGATGAAATATGTTGGGTTTCTTAGTTCTAGTTGGGTGCATTTACGAATGAAAATGTTTGCAGCATTTTTAATCGTTTCTTTAGTTGGCATTTAAATTCGATTGCGGACAAGAAAAGCAAGAAACATAATATGCAATTAACTATACCAAAAATTTACAAAATAATGTGACCTTTTTAACCCAGTCTCAATCAAAAAATATTTTGCCTTCATCATGCATTGGCTCTCTCAATTTTAACGAAAATTACATAAAACCGTCAAATTTCCATTGTTCCTTGTTGTTTGGGTTATAATGTGGTTATAAAAGAATGAAAGGGAGTTTTCAAATTATTTGTTTAAAATGTCTCGCTATTTATGAAGAAATTTATTGTTGAAGTAAAAAGCGTTCCTGAACGCTTTTTGGTTGTGGTCAAAATCAGTGGGTAGTAGGTGATGAAATCTGTCATAAATTTTCACTTTTTGTTTGATTAGGTAACCAGTCTTTCTTTGTATGAAACTATTACACTTCATTCGGATGGTTCCTACAGTGATATTGGTATATGACTGAAGTCTCAAATACATGTATCATAACTTTAGGAAAACGTTATGAAGTTAATGCATCACTTTGTACAACGTAGGTTTCCAAGGAGGTAGTCGAGGTCATCGACAATCTACTCAAACTCCCTCCGACCGTTTACAAATCGAAGGGCACCACCAAGTCCGTTGCGCCCACGATCCTTACCTCCATCAACACGCTGCTTACGAACATCCAAGAGACTTCGAGCGCAAACTTCATTTACCACGGAGATGAGTTGGTAGTTGTTGCGGAGAAAGTTTCGCGCACTAAGTTCCCATTCAAAGCAACGGTTGGCGCCAACCTCAAGGCGGGGTATGACATCGAAACCAACGCGCTGGATCCAACCGGTTCTGGACTAGTTCCAACCGTCTACCTGCCAATGGCTGTCCTTGATTATCTACCAAGTAATTCAACGTTAACTATTTGTATAAAGGACTATTTTACAGAAGTAAAAACGTATTACTATGTTTTGGGTAATATGATTAATCATAATTTAAAGAAATAGCACTTATACAAGAAATGATATATGTCAAGACGAACTCGTGGATGGCATCAGCCCTTAACGCCACCTCCGTACCCCCTCTTTTCTATTGTACTAGGCGAAGGCTTTGTGGCAATATGTCCTGAAGTCCTTTTAGTATTATTTCGATCTTTTACAGCACTTATGAGCGAAGTTGACATCGTTATCACTAAGTGTTTAAGCACGAAGGTCGTTTAGTAATGATTTCCATCAAAAGAACATGAGCGAAGATACCATATCACTAAGTATTTACGCACGAAAGTCGTTCTGGAATTATTTATATATCTTACAGAAAACATGGGTGAAGACGACTTATCGCTGAGTATTTTCTGGCTGCGAAACTCAGAGCTCTTCCAAGAAAACACAACTTCTGCGTCGACCTCTGCTTCCGATGTTCTTGAGACACTGATGGCTTCCCCTGTACTTTCCGTAACGGTAGAGGGCGCTACTATTGAAAAGTTACCTCCAAAGGACTCGGTTGTCATGAACTTTCCAATTGACGAGGTGAGAATGATCGCTCTTTAGTCAAACTTTTGTCTGATATAAATTAGCGCAGGCTTAGCTGCGTCTGAACAGTTCTTATCATTAATTACATCAAATTATTCGCCCATTAAATTATTGTTTACTTGGTCCTTTGCACCTGTTTTCAGTTTTGTTGGAATATAATTTTATGATTATTTTCATTAAGATTTTCCGTCTTGTCTTTTATTTCCATGCGTACCCTTTTTATTTGTTTTGTTCATAATATTGCTTCTCGGGAAGTATTGATAAGGAATGTTAAACCTGAAACGCCCTCCAACCTTTAACGAGGCATTCCCTTTAAGTTTGAAATGTGTTAAATCGTACTTGCAGATTTGGGACGGCGAGAATTTCACAGCGACACCGCGCTGCGTATTCTGGGATACCCTGGAATATAACGGGGCGTGGTCTGAATACGGATGCATCACGGGAGAAATGTTCCCTGGCAACTTATCGGTTACGTGCACATGCAGTCACCTGACAAGCTTTTCTGTTTTAATGGTAAATATTGATTTAGATCATTATTAAATTATGTGTCACTGATGTTTTGTCCACCATTTTGTATTACGTCACAAGACATTACAAGAGTAGTGTATGTCGTCAACCTGACCATCTTTTCCGTTTTAATAGTTAGTAACAATGTTTCTTGCTGTATTTTGCTGTATGTATTAGTTGAATAAGATGCTAGACTTTTATTGATCATTTGGTATCGCGCTAATAAACTTCAATTAAATTTACAACATTTCTGTCACATGCAAATAAAGCCAACTGATAATTTGTTATGTGAAAATTGTTGCAAGTTTTGACAAACCAGCATTTTCTCAAAACATAAACGAAGTGCAGACTAATTATATAAATTAAGGAAGAATTCATATTTCAACACAATCACACACATCACCAACACACTCACACACACACACACACACACGAACAAACAAAGACACATAAAATTCACGTATCTTGCAATTTGTTAGATATAATGTTTGATGGGCTGCGGATTGAGATCATCTGGTCCATCACAAGGCTCTCCATTCAGGGAAGGATGAAGGATGATATTTATGATTTGACTTACACCATCGTATAAAAGGGATCAAGAGTAGGGGGCACTTTTTTAAATTCAAAGAACACACATGAAAACAAATACTAGCATTATAAACTTGTAAACAAACAAACACACGCACACACACACACACACACACACACACACACACACACACACACACACACACACACACACACACACACACACACACACACACACACACACACAAATATCTACATATCTGCACAGATACAATCATATAACAAAAACACCTTAACCCAAATAACCAACTAGAAGAAATTTGAGTTGTAGATTTGTTTTTATCATGAACAAAAGTCGCTTCATTCAGGGATGAATGAACAATTTTAATACACCCAATGAAAGAATCCTATTTGTGTGCTTCTCAAAGAAAAAAAAAATGAACATGATTCGAAGAAAACTTTAAACAATATCCAAAACACAAGTTAACAACATAACCAACACATGCACACACACACACACACACACACACACATACACACACATGCACATAACTAAGCCTACATACAGTTCAATTTGTTTAATAGTTGTGTATAATTAGTGTGTAAATTTGTCTCTGATCGAACTTTCTTCGTTTACTCTATTTGAATAAAATAATATTCATATTTATATTCGTTATCATGTTACTATAATCTTACGCTACATCTAACCCCATGTTTAGGATATAAAGGGTCGTATCAACATCCGGGCACTTAGCATTGCGAGTCTGATTGGGTGCATAGTCTCCATCATATGTCTAATTGTGACGGTCGCCTGCCTACTCGGTATCAAGTAAGTGATCAAAATTGTAAGAACATAAAGGGTGGAATTCACAAATAAGTTGATGGAGAAAGAACATACACTTGTTACTTGTTAATAATATTGATGCTACACATTTGCTAAAGGCACCACAATCTTCTCAGATGGTGAAATCTGCTGTTTAGCAAGCAGTAACGGTCATAATCACTAGAAATGGGCAATTATTTTACTTGGCTACAAGCAGCACTTCATAAGTAGACCATGGTTTAAGACATGATTTATGTACATTACTATACATCCGCTGTGAATTCATACCAATACAGTTTTAATTTGATGGAATGCATGTGATTCGGGGTGTTATTTGCCAATATTGTCAGTGTTATATCCAGGTGAAAAGGTAAGATATTAAACTAACCGAACATCAATATCAACTTAAACATTAGAGTGCAAGTTTGTTTCCGGAGGCTCTTATGTCAATAATATAATTATAGGGCCTATCAATTCTGCCTTCGTCATTTCTATGAGAAAATCAATAATAAATTGGCCTGTACTACGGAAACAATAACCAACACTTAATTAAAGAACCCATTATAAAACGGATTGTTTTACTTTTTATAAGGAGTTCGTAACTTCAAAGACACTACAAGGGGAAGACTGGACACTGCGCCTATAACGGGCCTACAGTGCCATATATATTCGATCCAAAAATAGATCGAAGTAAGTTACAAAATATCTTCGAAGCGCACGTTGGTACCTGTTGTGGTACTACAACACGTACCAACGTGCGCTTCGAAGAGATTTTGTAACACATGGTGCGTGTTGTATGTATCAGCAGTAAATCGAGCAGCCTTCGAACCCATACCTTTCACATGCATTATTTGTGCGAGTCCTGTGTATAGAACTACACAGTAAAGTATGCTATTCTAATTCCCTGGTTTCGCAGAGAGACGCGGCGAAAAAAAGGAAAAAGAGAGAGAGGGGGGGGGGGGGGAGATATATAAAGTGAGGGTGAGGAGCGGGTGGGAATCGGGTTTAGATTTGTGTACATATGGATAGTTCTACTATGTGTAGAGAATGAACGACATGTCATCGCTTAAAACAGGTGTCTAGTATGGCACCCCGGATGGCACCCTGTGGCGTGCTCAGGGTCGTATTTGGGGAATGCGTTACATGGATTTACAGTATAGGGAGCTGTTACTCGATCAAAGTTTGTCAAAATATACATGCAAACATGTGTGCCTTTAATAATGGTAGTCACTCCTCCTGTCCATTGTCCTCCACTTCGCCCCGCTCCCTCTCTATCTATGCGTTTTGTATTCTTTCAATCGACCGTCTTTCTCTTTTTAACACCCCAACCACTCTGCAATACCAGGTCTCTTGTACTGCACACTACTTCATCGAAGACATGCAAGTTGTGTGTAGTACCAACTCCTACTTCCATGGTAGTACCAAGGAGGTATTAGAAAGGCTTTCTTATACCTCCTTGAAAGTACTAGTCTAGGTTATGTACCTGTATGCAACTTATACACCTTGTGAATCCGTCCCTACAGCTTCACAGTTCAGAGTGGTATTACGAGGTATATGGGGAAAGGTGTAAACAGGGTCCAGAACCTAGACTAGTACCCCCGCCGTCCAGACCGTATCCAACCAGAAATCGAGCTCTCTCATTGGGCAATAAAGAAGAAACGAAGGTTGTTCTACCAGTGTGTTAGCCCACATTATTGCATGTCGTTCTAGATACACACGAGGATACACAACTATTACACATGAAATGTTTGGGATCGATGACTGCTCATATCACTGCATGTCTTTACACAGCAACACACTCACCAATACATAGAGAAATACCCCTTCGATGTATGTCCTACTAAAAAGGATCGATCGTTCTTCCATCGATGGCTTATGACTCCATCCGCACGCCATATGCGCCGGTTTTGTACAGCGATCGATGAAACGCTGAATTTCGTACATGGGGAAGGGCGCCCCTAGCGTTGGGTAGGTAAACTTCTTGTTGTAGCCATTGAAAACACAATAGGGAACTGGTAGTGAAGTATCAAATTCCTTCTTATTTTTGCTTTTTTATCTCAAAATGTACACCAAATATTAAAAGGAGTTTGTTTCTAAGTTTGTCTGTTTACAGGTGAAAATTTCCAAGAAATATTTAATAGTAGACATGCAGAATCAAGTCAACATTCACGTACAAGTTTCTTTGCTTGCTGTTAAAAACGAACTCGTCATCAAGATTGTTGCAGTTACCTGTGTCATGGTTTGAAATCAAAATAGTAACATTTATTTAAATACATCTTTTCTCTTTATATGAAGAATTGTTGTTAACAAGAGTGTCACATCTGAAACACAAGCATTTTGTTAACTGTCACATCGGAAATGAGATGCCTCAAAAAATAGGGTAGACCTACACTCTTACAGCTAGAATTTGGGTGGAAGCAAGGGTATGGCCGCACGGCAGCTGGAGGGGGGGGTGGGGGGGGGGGGGGGGGGGGGCGGGGGGGGGCGGGGTCCCCTAGAAATATGTTGTTGTTTTGTTGGTGTGTTTTTTTTAATAGTTAGGTGTGCCCACGGGCGTAGACATGACATTGATACCCATTCAAGTGGGGGGGATGAGCTATTCATACATCGGATTACATCCCCCCCCCCCCCCCCCCCCCAGTTGAATAGGTATTACGTAACTCGCTACGCCCGTGAGTGTGCCACAGCATTTCTAGTTTCTGAATTTAAAATCTCCATGTGGGAAAGCTGCCAGAAAGCTGGTCATGTTATTGTAGACACATACACACACAAACACATGACACATCAACATACATACATTGTACTACAGTAGGCCTACAAACATACAAACACATACACATACTATCACATATACATACACAAATGTATACAAACACAAACACAAATGCACACACAAATACGTTTTGGAGCTAATCTTATTCTGTTTTCATGCATGGATACATAATTGTTCGAAATAGCCCATTATAGGATGCATCAAAACTGTTCAACATTCTACCTATTCATTTACGAATTATACAAAAGGAAATAATGAAGCTAACCATACTAGATTTATAATCCATGTGCATATTAGCTGTTCATTGATTCGTTATACTCATGTACTTATGCCTTTTGGTTTCTACGTTCATTCTGATTAATATTTGTAAATTATTATTACCCCTATCTTTGTAAATAATGTTTTTTTCTGTTTTTTTTTCTCTTAAATAACCTGTTTGTAATGTATATTTGGTATTATTTTATGTATCTTATGTATTTCTGTATTCTTATGTTTCACGGCCCTGCTGAAACACAGCTTGTAGCTGAAAGCGGGCATTTTATTATTGTATATACCGTGATTAAAATAAAATAAACAAAACAAACAAACAATAAATGGTCATGTATCATGAACTCGCCTCCCAAATAGGGTGGCACCGTTAGTGGGATTTTGTGCAAACATTTTCTTAATTTGGTTTCAAAACTACAAAACCTTTCCTAACAAATTTTGGTATCATTTTAAAGAACTACCAGAATGCTATCTGTATGCAAAGTTTCAAAGGTACACCTCTTTCCAAAATGGAGATACAGCTATTTTTCGACCTGCTCGCCATTGTTCCCTATTGTGTTTTCAATGGCTACGCGCGAAAACGACAAGAAGTTTACCTACTCAACGCTAGGGGCGCCCTTCCCCATGTACGAAATTCAGCGTTACACAAAATCCCCGAAGTGTCCAGTCTTCCCCTTGTAGTGTCTTTGGTAACTTATAAAGCCAATTGACATCAGTATTATTAGTGTTATTTTTATCACCACAGAAAACTCCGACAAAAGCTGCCCCAGCAAATCTTAGTCAAACCTCAGCTTCGCACTGCTTGGTCTGTACATAGTCTTCGTCGTTGGGATCAACAGAAATCCTGGGGAGTAGGTTGCACGTTGGTCGCCATCTTGCTTCATTTCTTCTGCCTCGCTGCAGTCACTTGGATGGGTGTCGAGGCGTTCAACATGTACTTGATGTTTGTCCGTGTCATGAGGACGTACAGCAAAATGCTGCTCAAATGCAGCATGTTTGGCTGGGGTACGTTCAGCTGATTGATTGATTGACTGATGGATCGATTGATATAATGGTTGGTTGATTGATTGATTGATCGAATTGATTGATTGATTGATTTTTGATCGATTGATTGACTATTCAGTTTTATAAAATGTATCTCGAAAATACAGCCAAACGTGTAAATAGTGACCACCCAATTCAAGGGAAACAAGAAACTTGGCCACTGAAGACGGATGTCCTCTCAATGTTTATCTCTGTTTTGTGGCTATTGTAGGCAAGTTGGTTGCTATACCGTGCGTCCCCCAAAAAATATACACTTTTGAAATGGCTGCTGAATAAAAAAATATATGATTCTGGGGGAAAAGTTTTATATGTATGGAAAGCTCATAAACTCGACTTTCATATGACATCAAAAAGTCCGAAAATAATTCATGCTTGGGTGAGCACTGCTCACTTTTGTAAAGGGTATGAAAATTAGGTTGCGCAGGAATTAGCCTTTCCAATTTGTGAGAGGTAAATCCTTTGGAGCTTACGGAATTGAGGATGATATGACCAATTTATGATCAATTGTGATGAGTTTGGGTTTGCTGAGTGAAATTTGTGGTTTATGGGATTAACATTTTATGCATGAGTGAACAGGAATTGCATTTATTATTGTAGCATTGTAACTTTCCCTGGTAGACTCAGTGGTGTGGTTCATGGGAGTCAGGACGGGGTGATGGTCACATGGTGCAGGGGAGGTGAAATGTAGGGTAGATGGGATAAGGGTCAAGAGGACATGTATGCCCCCTCCCCCCACCCCCCCCCCCCCCCCTCTCTCTCTTTCTCTGTCTCTCTTCCTGGGTGTGCTTGTGCATATCTCGACAATTCATATTCGTTGGTCTCCACTCCAAAATATCCAGACCACCTTCCCTTCCCGAATTCTACCTACATTTCCCAAATTGGACTGGTATGCTATTATCCATTGACACCTGAAATCAATCACAATCTATCAGTCAATCAATCAATACCGTGAATTAGACAATCAACATTCAGCTATCAATCACTTAATCAACAATGTATCAGTCAATCGGTACATGTACATGTACCATCACCCCATCCTGACTCCCATGCATAGGCGCCGGAAGAGTGGTGGGGGGCAGGGGGGCGGCCGCCCCCCCCAATCCAAAAAGTGGGGGGGCAAAACACGTTTTTGCCCCCCAAAAAAGCCCCCCCCCCCCCCAAAAAAAAAAAAAAAAAAGAAGGAAAGAAAGAAAAAGAAAAGGAAGAAGAGTGGGAAAGAAAGAAAAAAATGTATGAGCCAATACTTGTTAATTTTAACGTTTAAAAACTAATTCATACATCTATTTTAAGTTTTCGCTGCGCGCTTCGCGCGCAAACAAATTATCTCAGTTTGTTGTGTAACTTGCGTATGGTACCACGTCTGGGGTGGGTTTTTCTGTACCGGGCCACGTAGTTCCTGTGTGTAGGCTGTTATTGCTGTGGCTCGTTTGTGTGGACGTGCACCAAATTGCACAATTTCAAGTATATAAATGCAAAATCTTCCCACGTGGGAGGGGGATACCCCCCTCCCAAACCCTCCCCCTCTGGCTCTCCCCAACCCTCGGTGTCTTCGCTCCCTCGGGACTCATTTTTGGCTGTAAGATATGATGTTGGATCATACATAATGTGG
>JBAMJV010000059.1:0-218241 GCA_037951105.1 Echinarachnius parma
GACCTATTTAAATACTTATTGAACCTGCGTGATTCATTTGGAACCTTTTAGAGTAGATTTTGATCACTAATTCAGCATTTTAAGCTGACTTATCTTTTTCGCCATTTTAAATTGGAAGGAGTGGGCGTCTCGTGCAATAGCGAATGTACATGATATACAGCGTGGAGTACGCGTACATTGAAGATACATATACATCGTGCCACATGACTCTGCAAATTTCCAATCCAGCGCCTATCGGGATTTTTAAAAGTTTTTAACTCAACTTTTTAGCGTTTTTGTGATTAAAACTTGGTCATCGCTTCTGTGGAATTGTTTCGTCTTTTTCTTTGGTTATTTTGTGATTTAACTGTATTTTGATTTAACGTGCTTTGGACGAGCCTGATATCAGCCATCTTGCCTTCATCCTCTAACGCAATGGAGATGCATAGACGAAATCGGAAAAGTGGACCAACCACAACAACAGCCTTTGACCTGTATACATTGGTTTGTATCACACTTCTGATCACTGGAATGCGTTTCTCACAACATTTACAACGGGAACTACAGAAGGAGAGCACATAACGGTAGGATCTTACCATTTTTTGATACTACTTTCAACCCGAGATTTAGTAAAGAAATTCAATCTTTTACTACCACTACCAGAACTGCCAGAGTAACTGTGTTCACTGTAGGCGTACTAAAAAACTGCTGACTTTAGTACTGATGAAGCTTACTTGATATCGTTTTCTGATGCAACTAAAATTAGTTTAGTAGGGAGATCAAGATTAACTCAACACCTTTTCTTGGATTGCCACGTGGGGAGGCTACCACTCCTCATTTTGATAAACCTCCTGGCTGGAGATATAAACCTAAATCCAGGCCCAGTCATAAGTAACTCGACTACCAGAAATAGACTCTTGCACTACCACTAGAAAATCGCCTTGTAAACCTGTGGCCATATTCATAAAACCCCGATAAGCTAGTTGGTTGATCAAATTACGATTTTGATGTCCGCTAGCTTAACTGGTATTCACAAAAGGCCGATAGGCTAAATTCGCTATCGTAGTCAAGGCCTGGCCTAGCATGACAACCCATCTGTCTAAATTCCACAAGCATTTGGTATTCCACGACATTGTTAGTCGAAATGCGAACAAATTACAACAATAGATCTGCGGTGCCGACTAAATGCATTGAAATCTATTTATGCGGGACGTTCTGAATAGAGCTTTGTTGGACTTACAACAAAGGCGTGAAGTTGAATGACGACCTAACACCCAGCTAATTTTTTCTTATTCACCAAAGCCAGATAGGACAAATTTTAGCGACACTGGACCAAAAATTTAGAGGTACTCTGATGTACCTCTAAATTGCTAGCAAGTAACAATCTGCCCGGTTTTTGTGTGTATATGCGTGTGACGCGATCGTGAACATGGCAAGAGGAGTATTCGAATAAGGGATATTAGAGATTTTTTTTATGATAGCGTGATGTTAGTTCAAAATAGTTCCCCAAGTAACATACTTTTCGTGTTTGCCCTAGCATCCTTGCACTTCAGCAATAACATCTTTTATCAGCTTAAATTACATGTTTTTATCTGGAGAGTAATTTCCCTTTATTTGTCCTTTTTGTGACATATTAGCTTACTTTTGCAGTTCGGATTGATTTTATGTGATTTCAATTCTTTTTTGATGAATCTATCTATATATAATACTATTGAATGCAATTTCGTTTCTGTTTCTCACTGCAATTGAATAGTTTCCCTTGTCATGCTATCATATTATAAGCGTGGCGGAGCTTGATCGTAATGAGGAGGGAGATGTATTTGGTTTTACTTCATTGGGGTGGCTATGAAAACATGTGCTTACACGTGATCCCTCCCCCCCCCCCCCACCACCCCCCCCCCCCCCCCCCCCCGCCCCGAAAAAAACACATAATTCCTACTCACGCTCATATCTACAGTAACACCCTTACATTTAGGAATTATAGCAAGCTTTTTGTTTTGGACACAAGTTACCGCCCCCCCCCCCGTTTACCCCAGATAAGACAATTATGTTCTACTACCCCCCCCCCCCCCCCTTACTGCATCACGTTGTAGAACACATAAGACGCTTTTATGATTGGAACAATAAGGAACAATTCGTTCATTCACACGTTCGAGTAAACTGCGCTTTTATGCGATGTCAAACAAACTTGCAACAGATGGAATGTTACCATGACAGCCACGATGAATAAATTAGATCATCCGAGTTGTTAGCTTGTTATCGGTATGGTTAGCAGTGCTTCTTGAATTACGATTTAGCAACCCGCTACGAAGATTTTAAATGGCTATTGTATTACAGGGCTTAGACGCTCGTTGATTGGTCGATATGGTAAGGGCATAGACAGCGTGCAAATACTACACACATTACTAAAGACATATCTATGCACGTGTGTGTTGTGCACTGGTTTGTGAAAACAAAGGTGATCACCCAAGCGAGTTGTGTGAGTTCCCCGCTAGTTATCGTCCAAAATGGCATTTTGGCAATGAGATAAGGCCTAGCTGACAGATAGGCTATCGGGCTTTTATGAATATGGCCACTGGTCCCTGAGAAGAAGAGACACAGAGGCCGCAAACCTAAATTTCCATGTGGCCTTTGTGGCTATGCTGCCAAAACTGATTGCATACAGTGCTCGAGCTGTGATGCATGGTTCCATGAAAATTGCTCAGGGATCTCTAACGATACAATGAAATTGCATGCTGACCACCCTAGCCTCATTTGGATATGCCCAGTGTGTGATGGCATGAATTTGTCAAACTCCAGTAGTAACTTGCCAATAAGTAACTCTTTTAATATTTTGTCCTCCCTTAATGAACTTGAAGTGAAACCTAAAGAGAATTTACCAAAGGACACGCCTCATTCAAGTGAGACTAAAGGGCCTAGTCTCCGTGGTAAGAAGCCTGATGTGAAGATTACCCCAATTAAGCTTAGGAAAAAGGGTAATAATTGGCCACCAAACTGTCTCTCCAATAAAGATCTCAAACTGCCTGGGATCATGGATAGTAGTAGAAGGGAAGAATAAATCCACACACAGTGTAGGACACGCAGGTGGGAGTACAACTACAAGTACACCGCTAACGAGTGCGACCAGTCAGCCCTGCATTGGAACCCCACAATCAGTAAAAAAAGGAACCTGTTCCACCCAAGGAACCATGCTGATCATCAGACATATCCGGCCGGAAAGGAGAAAACGAGAAATCACCGCAGAGATCTCAAGGTCATCGTAGTTAATTTCAGAAGCATTAAAGGGAAAGTCGCCGTCCTTGAATCACTATTGGATCAAGAGAAACCAGACGTAGTTATAGGAACAGAAACTTGGCTTGACCCAAGCATTAACTCTGCAGAAATCTTTCCTAGTTCCTTCAACATCTTCAGAAAGGACCGAAACTCTATGGGAGGAGGAGTCCTTACAGCTGTAAACAAGAATATACCCTGTTTTGAACGAAAAGATCTTTCACAACCGGACATCGAATCGGTCTGGTGTCAAGCTTCATTATCTAACCATTATCTAACATTATCTAACCAAGCTTGTTCGGAGCCTTCTATAGACCCCCAAATGATAGGTCCAAGACCCTTCAGAATCTAGGAGATGCTCTTGCTGAAATCTACAAAAGCAAAAAGTCACCACACATAATCCTAGGAGGTGACTTTAATGTCCCTGGACTCGACTGGTTAGAGGATCCTGTGGAACCGAAGAATGCTCTTCACGAAACACTCATAACTTCACTCAAGAAAATCATCTTACACAGATAGTGAATTTCCCCACCCGGCAAGATGCAAATGGAACTAAAAACACACTTGATCTGCTTTTGACCACCCACCCATCATTAATGTCAAATGTTGAACCTAGCCCTGGAATCAGTGATCACTGTGTCATCAAAGCATCAGTATCAACAAAGACTAAAAATAGATGCCATGTCTCCGCGTAAAATCTATTTGTGGAAAGACGTCCCAGAGGAAGAATTCAAGACGAGGGCTTCCAGGCTTCAGTCTGATTATTTTGATTGTAACCCAGAGAAGAAAACAGTAGAAGAAAACTGGTCTTGGTTCCGGAATAACCTGTCCAACATCACTGAAGATTTGGTTCCCACCAAGCTAATCAAAGGTCGTATGCGCCCACCATGGTTTACTAGCAAACTTAAACGACTCTGCAAGAAAAAGGAGAAACACTATATTAAAGCAAAAAGATCAGGAAATGATAAGGACTGGGAACTCTTTGTAAATACTCGGAAAAGTACTGATAAAACAATTAGACGTGCCCACAGAAACTTTGTTGCTTCTATCATGGACTCTGACAATGTAAAAATCCTTTTGGCGCTACGTAAAATCTAGAAGGAAGGAAAATACAGGAATTAAACCACTCAAAGTCCAAGGGAAACTTCTAACAGATGACCTGGACAAAGCACAAGCCCTCGCAAACCAGTTCAACAGTATCTTCACACGGGAAGACGGCGAGATGACACCCAAGCCATCTATGAAAGCTGATCCTTTCCCCGAAATGCCACCTATTATAGTTACGGAAGAAGGAGTAAGAAAATTACTACAAAACATCAACGTAGCCAAGGCGATTGGTCCAGATAACATACCCAACCAAGCCCTTAAATTGGCAGCAGACGAACTGGCAAGTGTACTGCAACATATCTTCCAGCTTTCATTAGACTCGGGGGAACTACCATTAGATTGGAGAAGAGCAAACATCACGCCAATCTATAAGAAAGGGCAAACAACTGACCCAGCAAACTATAGGCCGGTGTCCTTAACTTGTACCTCCTGCAAGCTTCTGGAACACATCATCGATAGTAATTTAATGAAACACCTGTCCAAGCATGATATTCTCTCAGATCACCAACATGCTTTCCGTAAAGCAAGATCCTGTGAAACACAATTGATTGTGACCAACCACGGCCTAACTAAAAACATGGACGACAAACTCACAACGGATATAGCTATCCTCGATTTTGCCAAGGCTTTCGACGTTATGCCTCACCAGCGTTTGCTCATCAAGTTAGATCACTATGGCATACGTTCTAAAACGAAAGACTGGATCTCGTCCTTCCTCACAAAGAGATTCCAAAGGGTGGTGGTGAATGGAAAGTCATCTGACTGGTCCCCCGTACTCAGTGGAGCACCCCAGGATACAGTACTTGACCCCACCTTTTCCTGCTACACATTAACAACATACACGATGGAATATCCAGCACCGTCAGACTTTTCGCAGACGACTGTCTTGTCTACAACACCATCAAATCCCAGAGAGATGAAGATGCCCTTCAACAAGATCTGCATAAACTGGTGAACTGGGCTGACGAGTGGGGCATGAAATTTAACCCGTCCAAATGTACCACTATGCGGATTTCCAGGGGAAGAAACAAATCACACCCCACATATAACATGATGGGAGTAACCCTCGAGGAAACACTAAATGGGACTATGGATATCGACCATCGGAAATACATCACCCCAAAGACCCACGACAGAACACGGGGGCATGACCACCAAATCCAGCTTTATCACACGAGAACTGATGTCCATGCAAACTCGTTCTTCCCTAAAACCACAAAGGAATGGAACGACCTACCTTCTTCGGTAATTTCTGCCAAGACTACCTCTGCATTCAAAGCAGAGCTGTTAACTTTTTTTAAACCCACAAGCCAAAAGTAACTGACCACTCAAAGCCACACCTCCAGTTAAAATTCCCTAGTGGAATGTTCCGGAGGAATCCAATCCAAGATCCAAGATCCAAGATCTTATAATTATTTGGGGCCCAAATAATTAGATGATTTTTAGAAATTTTTTTTTAAATGCTTGCACTTTTTCAAAAATTTTCAAAAGCGTTTTTTAATAGTTGTTGATGATCTCGCTATTTAATCATTATATCAATAAAACATCACATGCATAATTTTGTATGAAAAATGGTTGAAACCAATGCCTTTTAAAAAAGCGCCCTCTTGTGTTTGAATGGCTCTTTTTGAATGATAACAGGCTTTTTACTTAGTCGTTTGTAATTTTGTATACCTTTCGAGCATGGTGGAGTTATAACTATTAGTTTATAATGTTACTGTGCAGGTTTTAGCTACTTAAGTTCAGCCTTACCAAAACTAAACTACCCCTTTAAAGCTCTTCATTTGGACAATGACATTTTGACAAGAATTACAAAATGACGCCATATATATTAATAGATTCGTGGAGGAATTTTGTGCAAGTGATAAATCTTTTTAAAGGCAAGGTTTTAAAGGGATCTAGTAACTTTGTTGACATGTGCAAAAGGTGATGAGTGGTCGATACAATGTATATTGTTGTTATCCGATGTGTCCAATGGGTATTGTGTGCAAATTTCAAGTTAAATAGACCTTATATGGCCGAGTAATGAGCAAAAATGCAAAGTGATATTCGCTAACTCATTGCACTCACTTTGTACACGGTGTTGATGGTCCAGTGGATAATTTAACATCTGAACACTTCAATCGTAAATATCTTTTTAACGAAAGGGAAATTTGAAAAACCGAAACTTGTCTCATGCTTTTATTGTTAATACGAATACAACAAGGTATGGGGAAACCGCTAGAATTCCAATTGGATTTTGAGGATTTGGACAATGTTACTTTAAGAAATGTCCCTTTAAGGTGATACTAAAAATAAGCATGTGAATCTCTAAGAAAATATGTATTTATTGGCTGGTGGATTCCAGTCGAACATGTCTCAGTGGCCACCTGCCTATAACAGCCAATATGCCTAATATAGTGGCCACCAAAGGTGTCTATAGAGGTCACCTGTCTAAGGCGGCCTCTTTTCTTGCTCCCCCCTAGCTGGTCAATTTACACGGGTTTGTACTGTATAATGGCTCACCCCTCTGGCAGTGTGATATCTGTGTAGATGCTGAGAAGCGATCCAGAAAGTAGATAGCCCACTGAGGTCCCCAGCAGACCCACCACGTACCATGTACCTGGAGAAAATTAGGAGCAACGAAAAGTTGGCTATGGACAGGCATAAAGATATCACCTAGCCGAGATCTATCGAGTATCTATCTACCAACTGAGCTACACAGACCTACGTTATGGACTATTTATACATGTTGAGCTGCGCACTGCACTAGTTTGATAGTCTACCAACTGATCGACTAACAGCCATACGTTGGTAGTCTACCAACTGACTGAGCCACACAGCCTTACTTTGATAGTCTACCAACTGATCGAGTACACAGCCACACGTTGGTAGTCTACCAGCTGAGCTACACATCCCTACGTTGGTAGTCTACCAACTAAGCTATACAGGTTTATCTTGCCGGTCTTCCAACTGAGCTATAAAACATCCCGAAACGTTAGATGTTTTCCAACTGAGCTGTATAGTCCTACATTGTCAATTACAAATTACAAATTGAGCTCAAAGTTGGCAGTTATACCCACTGAGCTATAGATCCCCACGTTGGATATCTACCAACCGAACTGTTTATATAAATATACCTACAATATAAGTTGTACTGTTGAGATGTAGATTAAAGTCTTTTAAATATAGAGAGAAGTTACATACTTATGTAAGGGCCACTTTGCTTGGCCGTGATGCTTTCATCAAGTAGAACCAACGCGAGGATGCCCACGCACGATGACCCGAGACCCAAGATGACTTTGCTGGCCCCAAACACGTATATGTATCTGGTTAGACTGTTGACGGTCTGCCCACTGTCATCTCCACAACTGTCCACTGATGACGTCATATTAGCGGTTAACATGGTTAAAGCCGAGCGCGTTGATAGAGACACGTTCTGGATTAAAGCGCATGTCGCATTCTCTGACGTAGCCGCAGAGAAGTAGGCGTATCTGTCCGTCGTGAAGTGGGGAAGGGCGAAGAGGAGAGAGGCCACGCCCATTATGACGTAGCCGGAGGATATCCAGATCGGCTTGTGGCCCCGCCCACCAAAGTATGACAAGGGGAGCACGGTTACGATGATGGTGATCTCGTACATGCTGAAGAGCGTGCCGATATCACGACTGCGCAACTGGAACCGCCGCTCCAGTGAGGTGACGACACCGTTTGTGAATCCGTCCAACATGGACTTCGTCATCATGGGGAGGAAAATAGAGACAAATATTGTGCAATTATTCCTTTTTCATTATAATAACGGAAGATATTTTTTTATCCACATCGACATACACAGTAAAAAAAATAAAAAAGGGGGGGGGGGTTGTGTACGTTGCACCTTTAAAAGTGCAAACCGTTCGACGCACTGGTAAACGTGCATGTTAAAGGGATCTAGTAACTTTGTTGAGATGTGCAAAAACTGATGAATGGTTGATGCAATGTATACTGTTGTTATCTCATATGTCCTCAGGGTATTGTGTGAAAATTTCAGGTCAAATGAACAATGTATGGCCAAGTAATGAGCGAAAATGCAAAGTGATATTGGGTGATATTCACCAACTCACTGCATTCACTTTGTACAGGGATGAAAATCTCGCCCGGAGATTTTCTTATCTAAATACTTCAATCATACATATCTTTGTAATGAAAGGGAAATTTGAAAAACCGAAAGCTGTCCCATGATTTTATTGTTAATACGAATACAACAAGGTATAAAGGAACCGCTAGAATTACAATTTTATTTTGAGGATTTGGACAATGTTACTAAGTCCCTTTAAAGGTTCCCTGAAATCCAAATGCAAGTTGCCTTCAATTACTATGTATTAGTGTATACATCAACTATTTGTTAACTATATGCCCTACATATGTTTTGTATACTTGTAAACATTTTAGCAATTTTTGTTTTAGGTTTGCTTTGACCCACCTCTAAAAGAAAAACTCACCAGAGTAAAAATCACCCAGTGACATCATCTGTCAATCAGTACTAAATTACTGAAAGGATGAGAAATACAGGGTGGAATGCAACTACTCTCAAGTTGAGGGCTTGCTTACAATAGACCGCTTCTGTAATGTATGCAAATATTATGCGTATGACGTCAGACTCCCCGTTGGCAAGCTTAACAATAGTAACTATGTCCGGCAAGCTCCGGCAAACCTAGCTTGCCGGACCTAGTTACTATTGTTAAGCTTGCCAACGGAGAGTCTTACGTCATACGCATATTATTTGCATACATTACAGAAGCGGTCTATTGCATCACATGTTCGAATACTATTCTAACCACGGGCGTCGATCTGTCATTGATACCCATTGATCAGGGGGGGGGGGGGGGGGATGATCCATTCATCCACCCCCCCCCCCCCCCCCCCCCCTGATGAATGGGTATTACGTAAGTATCGACGCCCATGATTCTAACTGACATACTTTCCATTTCAAAGCAGATGATTAGGACAAGAAAGGCATTGATAAGCTTTTGTATGGAAACATTGTGATCATGTTCTTTTGTAAGAATGTATTTTGTTCTTCTCCGGTTAGCTGACCAATGACTGACAGGTGATGTCACTGGGGGATTTTTACTCTGGATAGGTTTTCCTTTTCTAGAGATGGGGCATAGCAAACTGAAGAAAAATAATTGCTAAAATATTTTAAATATACAGAACATTATGTAGGTCAAATAGTAGGTATACACTAATATATATATAATAGTTTGAGGCTTTTGAATTGCAGGGAACCTTTAATTTGCACGTTCATCTAAAAGTGTAAAGTATTTAAAGGGATGGTTGTTTACCTGGTCCAAAACTATTATAATTATTGTGGGGCCCCACAAACATTAATAATGGTTATATTTATGGATATTCTCTGAACCGATTCTGATCAAATACATTTTATTCTGTCATTAAAATGGTATGCTCTTTCAAATTTAACACTTAGTTTGTCATTATCTCACCAAACAAATGTATGTAGCGCCCTCTATACCAAAACTCAACTATCCCTTTAAAGGCACTTGGTCCTTGATCGTCTACAGGCGGTCGGTCGCTTTAGAGCATGTTTGACTGTCTGACTTTTTGCATAATTACCCCCACAAAGGAGCAGGCACAAAGTGCGACGAGTAGGCTTCGCCTGGAGTTGAACCGCTGGAGCCAGCCGGGCTGGCAGCCCCGGAATCCGCAGTGCGACTCTATCCTAGCTGTTTCTGCGGCTTCCTCTTCTGCCGCTTCCTCTTCTGCCGCCGCCTCCACTGCCTTGTCAGTCTCGGCATTAGGACTCTCTAGCAATGGAGCCAATGTCATGGTTCAATGTGTGATTTCTATGAGGGGTCAACAAACAAAAAAGAAGAATAAATAAGTATGTTGTAAATAATAATTATAATATACTCGATTTATATAGCGCCTACTATGATTGATAACACGGGCGTAGACATGACATTGATACCCATTCAAGTTGGGGATGATCTATTCATCCATCCCCCCAGTTGAATAAGTATTACGTAACTCGCTACGCCCGTGATTGATAATGAAGTAAGACAGTGATCTTAGGATTATGGAGTGAAACAAATGAACAAAATCTATTTTACTGAATTCTATAGACAAGTTAACGCGGTTTGTTTATTCCTATATCAATACAAATAACAAAACAAATTTGGTCTCCATTCACTTTTCTGATCTATTGTGTATAATCTAGATGTTAACCTATCAGTATTGTGCCTATACAGGGTGGCCCCCCAAAAAACGGAACGGGGCACTTCCCAAAATAAAGTACCAAACTTTATATGTCCATCAGTAGGGTGTCTTTTCCAATGAAAAACGATACCAAGAACAGTAATGTTGGTCGTGTAGTTTTTATTTTAGGACGCTGTGAGTGAGACTATGTCAGGTGCCAATTTGTGTCAATTTTTACCTAGTCAGCGGCCAGTAAAACTGCACTCACTGCCCGTAATACCATGCCCATTATCCTTGCACACCATGGCTGAGTGCACACTGTCAAAGGCGCGCTGTGTTATACGCCATGAAAGGCGGTGCGTGCAGTTTTACTGGCCCTGGCTAGGTAAAAATTGACAAAAAACGGAACCTGACATCATGTCACTCACAGCGCCCTAGAACAAAAACTACTCAACCAAAATGGCTGTTCTTGGTATCGTTGTTCATTGGAAAAGACACCCCATCCGTTGCACATAATAATTGTGCTGCTGTATTTTGTGAAGTGCCCCATTCCGTTTTGTTGGGGCCACCCTGTATAGAGTCGTCCATGACACTTGGCGTGTAGCTCCAAAATTGATCTTCTGCTTCAGGAGAACGGATGTGACGTCACTAGTGATGATGTGACGTCATGGTTCTTGATTGAGTGTATAAGCATATCAGTTGATATGCGAGTTTTGAATTTTATTTATTTATTTACCAATTTAACAACATCGTACATTTACAATATTTAACAATGTCATCATTTGGTAAAAAGGACTATACAGTATAATAGCATATTATATCATTGTTTTGTTTTTTGTTTGTTTTTGTTTTTGTTTGTTTGTTTGTTTGTTTTTTGTTTGTTTGTTTGTTTGTTTTTTTTGGGGGAGGGGGTTTGTTAGTCATACCCATTGGGGGCACGTGCCCCCAACCCTCCCCCCTTGTTGCTTAGCCAATATTAGACCGAAAATGGTCTCTAAATTCTGATATTCCCGGCTCGACGGTCGGTAGAGTATAACATCAGATCTAAAAATAAACTCCACGTAGAGTCTGTTATTTCGGACTAAGTCTAGTCAATATGTGCACGTCATGGTTCTTGATTGAGTGTATAAGCATATCAGTTGATATGCGAGTTTTGAATTTGAAATGAATTGAATTTATTTATTTACCAATTTAACAAAATCGTACATTTACAATATTTAACAATGTCATCATTTGGTAAAAAGGACTATACAGTATAATAGCATATTATATCATTTGAACAACTATAAACAATACAAATACATAATATTACAACAAGTTAGGCCTATAAGTGTCACGACATTGGAGCAAATTTTAATGTTTTGGAAATTCTAAATTAGTATGGATCGTCCGGTATGAATGGACCCAGTAACTGTCTACTTAGTATAGAATGCATTCAAAAATGAGAATAGAACAACTGTCTCCACCATCGTATTTCCTTTCTCATTACGCAGACCGAGCATTTTCAAATAATAGCACAGTCGAACGGGAGTCGAACCTGTGTATATTCAGACCACCAATACGAAATAGGAAAAGTGTGTGCTGAAAACAGGTTACCTTTATAGACAGGTTATATTACATGTAATTTCTTTGGCAGGGGATCTCTTTCTGTGGCCACTGAACAAAGGCAGATTAGCTGCTAGAGACAGGTGGTCGTTATTAAAGACAGGTTTGACTGTAAGTACATGCATAAAGGCGTCTGATGAAAAGGCGTTCAACGTAACAAGTGGTCTTGGTCTCGGCCTCGAAATTTGTTGACTGATCCTGGTCTCGGCCTCGAAATTTGTGACGGTTCTCGGTCTCGGCTTCTAAAACTTTTGACGGACAACCCCCACCCCCGCCCCTTTAAAAAAAATCCTGGGTACGCCAGTCCGTACATGCCATAGTACACTTCCCTACTTTGGCTAGCCTATCGATAGGCATCGTGCTGTCTGGCAGGTTCTACAACCGGTACTGTATTAAACCGCGAAAGGCTGAGTTTGAGCGGGGCAGCGCGAAAAGTTTACTAGTATTTAGCTCTCTCACAGCTAGCTAGCTCGCGATCGCATAGAGAATCTCCAAGCCATATAGAGCCTTGACTAAAGGCTATACTTTGGCAAAAAGAAGCATGCGACTTTTTTATCAAATAAGATTTGGTTTTTTGTTATGTTATTGCATGTACAGAGAATGATTTATAGATTGACAAAGTGACATGTCCCAACAATATTACATTTCTGAGATAATTGATGGAAAAGGAAAACAGTTGTATCAGAATGGTTGTAAACATAATTTAGTGTTGAACCAAGATTATTAAACGAAGTAGTAATAATAATTAAAAACGCAATTCGTATGAGCAGCTCATACGTAGGCCTATCATAAACATACATCAGTCACCAATTATCATTTGTTAGGATATTGTGTTTGAATTAACCTACCTTAATTATTTAAACATGAATCAAATCTTAGGGAATAAAGACAGTATAAACAGGTTTTCCACATGCACAATCGTATCAATACAAAGAATATACTAAGACGTACCTTATATAGTGTAGCCACCAACTGAGTAACTTCGACGATATACTATGACATTTACTGTATATTGATATAATTCGTGGGAAAATTGAACGGCTTCCAAATTGACAAAAACTGACGGTTTCCTTTATAGTTTCCTGTTTACCTTATAAAATACAAAAGTGCTACCGAGTGCATGGTATTCACGCTTGACAAAATCTTCACAATCATCTATTGACTTACCCCTGGAGTGAACAGCGCATATTTCTGTATGATGGAAATGCTTTATTCAATCATAAACAAAAAGCGTGTAGAAAAACCAACCAAAATAAAGTAGGTTAGGCCATATCCCCTGCCATTCATATGCTGAAACCAATAGTATGTTTGATCATTGCATGGTATTAGACCGGACGCAGTATAATTATTATAATTTCCCTTATAAAACGCAGATGGTTATTCGTTTCTATTATTATTATGGATTGTTAATATGCATAAATAAAACTTCCGTATTATTTGGAAACTATAAGAGTTGCGACAAAATAATATGTGGCGAATAAATGTTTCGGGTAACAATGGTTCGTTAGTTGATTTAGTTCGAATCTAAAAAGAGATACGGGATTTAAATTAGCATTGTACAGGCTTTTATTTTAGTCAAGTAATAGCTTCTAAATACGATTTTGTTTGTAATGAATGTTTTAATGAATGTTTTTAATGAATGCTTTCAATGAATATGTGTATAGTTGCATGCATTGTTCATGCTGTATAATAATATTGTATTTTTTTAATTTGGTCTTCGAATTTGTATGCATGTGCAATTCATTTGTTTGTTTTAATGATATTTGCAAAATAAAACCAGTTCAATTCGATGTCATAATTTAACTGCATCAGGTAGTATCACACAACGGAGACTCAAATCATGCCACAAGGTGTGATCATTTGGCGCAACTGCCAACTAGTGGCATAGAGTGATCGGGCTGAAGTTTGGGGGGGGGGGGGTGCACGCGGTGCACACCCTATGTATTGTTTTCTTTTTACACATATTTTCCCCATATGCAGATTTTTTAATATTATTATTATTTATTTCAGTATTTTTATTTATTTATTTATTTTTATTTTATGTTTGTTTATTTATTTTATTTATTTGTATTTATTTATTTGTATTTTTTGTTTGGGGGGGGGGGGGGGGGAGGTTTTTTTAGTCGTACCCATTGGAGGCACGTGCCCCCCCCCCCCCCCCCCCCCCCCTTGTTGCTGAGCCAATAGTAGACCGAAAATGCGAAATGGTCTATATCCCGCTCGACCGTAGTCTAGGTTCTATACTCTGTTTTTACACCTTTCCCCAATATATCGCGTAACCCAGTGCATATAGTACGCTCGGTGAATCTGTTCTATACTCTGTTTTTACATCTTTCCCCAATATATCGCGTAACCCAGTGCATATCTGTACGCTCGGTGAATCTGAACGGAAACAGGTTCACCGCGCGTACAGATGCACCGGGTTTACAGTATACGCGTATATGGGGGAAAGGTGTATACAGAGTATAGAACCTAGACTAGCTCGACCGTCGATTGTACCGTATAACGTCAGATCTAAAAATAAACTCCATGTAGAGTCTGTTATTTCTGATTAAGTCTAGTCAATATTATGTGCAACTGAGATTGCACGAGACTATTTTTAACATGATTGTTCATTGTTCAAAGCTATGAAACTGCAGATTCCGCCAATGGACAAAACAAATATTTAGCGATTGTGACCAAGAATATTATTGTCACACAACTTTTTTTTTACGCCGTGCTATACAGATCGGAATTTACAACAATTGTGTGTCATGCCGTAAAATGACAAAGGAGAAGTTTCTACAATCTGAAAAACAATTTCAGAATCCTACAGCAAAAGTTGTTTGCAGATTTGCGGGCTATGGTTTCAAGTTTTGATTAACATTAAAATCTTCAATGCTGCCCTCTTTGGTGGTTTGTTGCTTAATGTCACAGCAGATCAAGAGCTGTTTTAAATACAGTAATGGAAATGTACCAAACAAATTACAAAATTAACTTTTCATGAAAATGCATCTTCCCGCGACTCTTATACTCGCGTATGTTAGAGAAGGGTTGCGTGTGCATGCTGTCCATGACGATAGAACTTGCTCAACTGGTCTATTGATAGCCTAGAAGCAGGCGCGCCGGAAGTAGTTTTGGATTGGGGGGGCAAAACCCCAAGGGGGCTCACAATTTGTGTGTCTAGGGGCTCATGCCCAACCACACTCTGGGTTGCCAACTTTGAGCCAGATATGAGAGTGAGACATTGCGAGGGAGCGAAGCGACTGAGCGGGGGGAGGGTGTGGGAGGGGGGTGTCCCCCCTCCCACGGTAGGGAGCTTTTGCATTTTTGGACTTGAAATTGTGCAATCTGGTGCATACCTAGATAGGAAATTCGGCTGTATTTGGGAAAGCGTGATATGTTTTGATCGACCAGAAAGTTTAAATATATTTTTCACGTAGAAAACAAATAATTGACACACTACTAAATATGTACCCTAAAACACACACACAACAACATAAACCATAATTATGCAACATTATGTATGATCCAACAACAAACAGCCAATAATGAGTCCCGAGGGAGCGAAGCGCCTGAGGGCTGGGGCAGGGAGGGAGGGGGAGGGTTTGGGAGGGGGTATCCCCCTCCCACGGTAAGAAAGATTTTGCATTTATGGACTTGAAATTGTGCAATCTGGTGCATACCTAGATAGGAAATTCGGGCTTAAGATTAACGGTATCTGGGAAAGCGTGTTATGATTTGATATATTTTTCACGAAGAAAACAAATAATTGACGCACTAATAATTATGCACCCAAACTCACGCATAAATATTGTATTTAGTGTCATACACAGTTCCAACATAAACCATATGGCGAATGTATGATCCAACAACATGGCCTACAGTCAATAATGAATCCCGAGGGAGCGAAGCGACCGAGGGCTTGGGCAGAGCCAGAGGGGGAGGGTTTGGGAGGGGGTATCCACCTCCCACGGGGAAGATTTTGCATTTATATACTTGCAATGGTGCAATTTGGTGCACTTCATGCCATACCTGTGAAGGAAATTTAGAATCTGAGTTTTAAAAAAAAAAAAAAAAAAAAAAAAATGTCTATGCTCTCATCAGATGTTTACAACAAACTGAGATAATCTGTTCGTGCGCGAAGCGCGCAGCGAAAATTGAAAATGGATGTATAAACTAGTTTTTGAACGTTAGCTCATACATTTGATTGTGTCTTTCCCACTCTTTTTTATTTTTTAGGGAGGGGGGGCTTTTTGGGGGGGCAAAATTGCGTTTTTGCCCCCCCACTTTTTGGATTGGGGGGGGGGGGGGGGCGACCGCCCCCCTGCCCCCCCCCCCCCCACTTCCGGCGCCTATGCCTAGAAGTATGAACAATATTGAACATATTTGTACAAGAATATCAGTAACGAGTTGGTCTTCAGCTGTGGCATCTGTACACAGATTCTGTCCGAAAGTCATCTACAGAGGGCGGCAAGCAAAACTTGGCAAATCATAACTCTTGGATTAAAACTCCAAATTTGCTCAAACTTCCACTGTATAATGTACTCATGTATATTGGGTTTCTAATATTGCTGTCCTTTCATTCAATTAATGATTGGGGTAACTTCCCCTTTAACTCTTGCATTTGCCTCCGGTGAGAAGGGCTAAAACCTAGCTACTAGTTGATCATCTCACCGATCGCTTATAAATGGTGCATAAACAGAAATAACCAGCTTACAATTGGACATTCTTTAGTAATAGATATGACCCCCCCCCCCCCCCCCCCCCCACACCCATATGTCCGAAAAATTGAACATTATCAACAAAAATGATCCATGCTATATTATTGTGTGAGACTGTGTTTGAAGTAGCCATATCTGGAATGTGCCTGTGTACTACTTGTTTATTATGGTTAAAAGTAGTGTTGAGTATTGGTATTTCCCGAAGTGCCCCCCAATATTTTTTTGTGAGATAATGAAAAACTGACTGTCAAATTCGAAAGAACATACAATTTTAATGACAGAATAAACTTAATTATTAATTTGATCAAAATCGGTTAAGAAACGGCTGAAAAATCCATAAATATATTTTTATTCAAAATGTTTTTCACCGGCAATCACCGGGCGATATTTAGACTTTTTAGAAAAATTTCAAAAAATGCTCGAAGACTACTTTGAAAAAAAATCAGAATAGGTTTTTAAAAAGTCGTTGATGATATCTCTATTGAATCATTATTTTAACAAACATTAACTGCACAATTTTGTATGACAAAAGGCTAAAACCAATGATTTTTTTTAAATAGCGCCCTCTTGAGTTGTAACGGCTCTTTTTGAATGATAACAGGGGTTTTACTTAGTCGTTTGTAATTGTGTATACTTTTCGAGCATGGTGAAGTTATAACTATTACTTTGTACCGTAATGGTGCCGGTTTTGGTTACTAAAGTTAAGTTTGACCAATACTCAACTATCCCTTTAATATTATTTGTCCTCCTTTCACCCAACAAAAAATAGTATTGCACACTCTTGCCCGCTAGATGGCGACAAACCCCACAATTCCACTTGATTCCTTTCTCTTGCAAAATGGATTAGTGGGGGGGCACTCGAATTATTTTTTGACGGGGGTGTCTTAAGAGCTGACTACAAGCACAAAATATAGGGTCTTTGGAGCTACAAAAACCCTGAAACGGGAGTTAAGGGGACTAAGGAGCAGACTAAAACTACCAAATACGGGCAAAATACATGAACTTGGAGCTACCAAAGACCTACGGAAACCCTTAAATGGTGGTCAAGGAGCTGACTAGAAGAAGAATAATGGACTTGAGGCTACTCAACTACCTAGCCAAGTCATTCCGGGGGTCTATGGAGCGGCAATTTTTGAAAATCGGGTATCTTTAGAGCGGCAATCGGGTGTGAAAACGGGGTTCTTTTAAGCGGCACATACCCGTCTCACATTATACATGAATGCCCCCCAGGGTTTGTGCCCATTTGGCTAGTCAAATTAAATCCCCAACAATCACGTTAGCCCGTCATCCGCTGCGCTATGCCCGAGTCGGGAGTGAGGGTGTAACATATTTATTTGCCAGAACCAGGATTTTTCGGGAGTAAAGAATTGTGACCTGACGCCTTTTGTGGCATCACACGGTACGATCAGAGCCGTATTTTATACGGCTATTATAGCTCTGCACGTGATTTGTGGGTATCGCCCTCTACGGGCATGATCCATTCGGGATAAAAAAAAATAAAATGAATAAAATCAGCGAGAAAGAACAGTGTGCAATAATCATTTTAATATAATTGAAAATGAGCAAAGAAAATAGGCTGCGCCGGAATCGAACCCGAGACCTCTGCATTGCTTGACCAGTGCCCAACCATAGAGCCAGAAAGGCCCCTTTTTGTTTACGTAGGGGTAAAATGTATTCTCCACAGTCAAAACACAACTATGTGTGACGATACCTTAATTTAAGTGGAATTTAATGGGTTTATCAAAAACAATTTTAAAAAACATAAGGGGAAAATCATTTTAAAATTGCCAATGATTAAAACAATACCTAGATGCGGTGGATACTTCATTATGAAGCATTTATTTGAAGTTGTGATCTACAATTTTAAATGCGAGTAAATGGGGTTAATAAGTGGATATAATTAATTCAGCAGAAAAAAGGAAAATTTACCAAAACAATTTGTCATCAAAGACATTTTAAAAATAAAGAAAGGAATCATAATACATTTAGTGATATGAATTGAGCATACTCTTTATTGCTACAAAAGTCACACATACTCCTTCGATTAAGGCATGCACGTAACAAAGCCTCCCCTTTATGTAAATATCCAGAACAGTACGTCATTATTGGATTTCATAACAGACCTCTACTAAGAAGTATTAATCAGATTTTTATTATAACTCTTACCTTTAATTATACGTACACAAGAGTAACCATACCTTTCGCTATGAGACAAATGTTAATACGGTAGTACAACGTGCAAGTTCCACTGTATCAACATTATATAATAAATTTTCATTCTACACCTTGTATTTACTCTGTTATTTTTTAAACATCTATTAATATGTTATGTGTAACATGGTTTGAATCAGGTTTTATCCCCCACCCCCCCCCCCCCCCCCTCTCCCCGAAAAAAAAGTATACTCTTAGCAAATGAACATAATCATTATGCAAAATATAAACTCTTGTTGGTACATGTATACCTTACCTATCTTAAAATGTGTTTATCGAGTCATGAGATATAAACATGCTTGCTATGATATTGCTCAAGACAATATAACTCAGAATAAAGCATTGACAACTAAGTACTAAAAAAACAAAACTATAACCGATAAACTTTCATCTTAACATGGTTATTTATGTCAAAAGAAGGTTGCATCATGATTCAAATTGTATAAAGTAAGTAGATAGACAGTCTAAATGTAATGTAGGAAACAAATCATTGACAAATCCAATATTTCACTGGAGAACTGGAGAATATGCAATGTATATAGAAATGTTTCCCCAAGGCTTATTACAAAATTAAGACAGACTCGTGATGAGAAACAAAAGAAAAGAAAGGAAAGTACGATATAAAGAGGTATAATTTGATACATAATAATCGGAAATATATTAAATATAATTTGTCTGTTCTCTATACCATTTGCAAAACAATCTAGAATTTGATTCTATAATCAAACCAATTTTTAAAAGGGTAGAATGTTACAAGACGTACCAAAAACATAATTTAAAGTCACAGACTGTGGCAAAAATGCTGCATATTTTGAACAAAATAAGAATTGCAATCATAAAGTTGGGTTTATGAATGAGTTATTACAAAAAAAATATAATATTGATAGTTCCACATCGTAGTAAAAAAAAAGGAAGAGATGATATATAAACAATTAGTAAAAGTACCAATCACCCTTGTGAATCAAAATTGGTTAAATAACATGTCTGAATATAATTTAGAGTACACGATAAGATTGATAAAAACAATATTAATTTCCATTTTTTTTATAATAATGCTCTTTAAGCGTACTGGATCTCAATTAATCTACAGACCATAGAACCCTGTCAGAAAATTTGTGAAAACAGAGATAATGATTTGGGGGTTCGATTTGTAGTCCTTTCATTGCACCAAATATTTATAGAAATCATTCTATGATAATTATTATGATATTATGACTAATATTTGCATTTTCATAACCATTCCTACAAATATGAATAGTTGTGTTGTGTACTGTTGCATTCGCATTCAAATTTAATGCTTCGTATCTACATGTAAGTTATATATAGATGATGTAACATTAAGACACAATGACCGTGGCTTGGTTTGCATGTATTTTAAGTGATGTAAATTTTCCACTGTAAGTCTGTGTTACATTTGTTCATATTTATAATCATTCGAACAATTACTGGCATACAAAAGTAATCATCATATATTAACAATAAGTGCAGATATGTCATCAAAAAGACATATTTTCTTGTGAAAGGTATCACATGAAAAAACTCTTTATCAAAGAGAGCACAAATTTTGTTTCTAATATTCAATATTCTTTGTTATGTATAAACAAAAAAAGATACCTGCCATAGATAGACAAGGCATATGTATCATAGATTATCCAGACACCTTTGTCCATACAATGCATCTTTTACTAAAAAGTACATTAAAGGCATATTTTGATCGTCAAAATGATCTGACATATTAAAGCTTCAAAATAATAAATCAACAGATTGAGAACTAAGTGTATTTCTTCGAAACATGATTGATAGTTTTCTTCCTGAAATTTAGTTTTTCTTGTGATGTTCGTTGAAATAAAAATATGTATATGTCCATGGCACTGAGTAACGAAAACATGTAAGTGCTCATGGTAAATAACCTTAATTTCAATCTCTCAACACAGTCAAACCTACTGTATCTTAGCTGCCTCAGACCTGTCTATAGCAGCCAACCTACCTATAGTGGCCACCAAAAGTGAACCACTAGATAGAACAAAACAATTTTGCTTCTTCCCTACTCATTCATGTTCTTTTTGGTTTTTTCTTGCTAATCTTAGCCTGGTCACTTTAGGTTTGACTGTATAAAGAATTGAAATGCAATTGGAAATATTTTATAAAAATCAATTTTCTTTCTCGGTTGATCAGGTGCATGGTTCCATGATACTGCATGTTATCTGTTGTCAGTCTATCCGAGGGACTCTACGCAATCGGTTGTGAATCTGGTGCCGTTGTACTGACTGCGGAACTGCTCCGGAAGGGGGAACTCGGTCTGAAGAAAAAAGAAATCCAAAACAATATTAAAATTGGACAATTAGAAGAAAAAAACAGTGTTATCTGCGGCTAGTCTATCCGAGGGACTCTCTGGCAGGGGGAACTCGGTCTGAAGAAATGAGAAAGTTAAGTAAAATTATGAAAAATAGTAAAAACTGTTATCTGCGGCCGGTCTATCAAAGGGACTCTACGCAATCGGTTGTGATTTTGGTGCCGTTGTACTGACTGCGGAACTGCTCCGGCAAGGGGAACTCGGTCTGAAGAAAAGAGAAAGTCAAGAAAAATTGTAATGGACAGTTCAGAGTCTACCGCGTCCAAGTGTGAATTCTCGACTAGTGTTGTAGCATTTTGGATATTTCAAGAGAGACGGTACATAACCTGTCACCCCAAAAACTGATGGTTATTGGTAAACCTATTTTCAGCATTCTTCACTAAATGCTGATATAATATTCATTAATAAAACTAGAAATAGATCTCTTTCAGTTTTGTAAATCATGTCCCAAGCTACATGCGTGCCAAATTGGGCAACCAATGCCCATTGTTCTACTCGAGGGAGCCCACCGCACACTGTACGACCCGACCGGTCGTATGACTCTGCAACTAGCCCCAGTCGTACGACTAGTCATGAAAATTCAACATGTCGAATCCTTACGACTCGGTCGTAAGGTCTGGGTAGAGCAGGTATGTTACGTCACACTCCCAGTCGTAGGGGCTTACGACCGCTGAATCGTGGCAAAATCGTAGTGTGCGGCGGGCTTAAGCCAGCCAAGTTGGATATAATGAACTCTGAATCTGACATATCAAAACAATCTTATTACGAGGTAATTTTGCTTATCTATTTAAGCATATCTCCTTAATTAAGGAGACATTTGACAAATCAGAACCCATTTCATTCTTCTGTTACCATATGCCAAACAACAAGGTACAAGAGAAGTGAGAAAGCTCCAAGTAATTTTGGTTGAATTTGGCAGAGTGAATGGATTACTCCAATGATTTAAAAAGTCGAAGTAGTACGTAGTCCATAGGGACGAGAACGTTCGACTTGGAGGACATAATCTGGGCATCCTTTGACAAATGTTATTACTCAAGTTCAGAGAGAAGATTAATTGATAATTCATTGACATTATTGCTCATTTTTGCTTTCAAATTACAAAATTGATAGAAACACAAAATGTGAACTTACGAAGTCGCCATCTGAGCCCTTAGGGACGAGGATGTTCATCTCTGATGACTTGGCACTGATGATCTGGGTATCCTTGGAAGATTCACTCAGGTACACCATGCACCCATCTGTCTTGTCAATGTTGATGATGGCTGCCTTGTTCAGAACCTTTAGGTAAACAAGCAATGAACAATAATATAAACATAATATATGTTAACAAAAACAATAACCACGATAGCAATAATAATCATAATTATGACTCAGCAATGATGATCTGGGCATCCTTAGAAGTCTCACTCAGTTACACCATGCACCCATCCGTCTTGTCAATGTTGATGAATGGCTGCCTTGTTCAGAACCTTTAGGTAAACAAGCAATGAACAATAATATAAACATAATAAAAATAATAATAATTCTACATTATTTTATAATGCACACACATCTATCAGAAAACACTAGTCACCTAATTATAAATATTAATATTAATTATGAATATTTCCACCGTTCATTTGCACATAGTTCGAACCTGCACAAACATTGTGTGAACCCTCTTCAAACTCTAGGGGAGCATATACTGGGAAGGAAAGGGGGTGAAGTGAACAGATTTTAAAAAGCCACCAAGGAGCGTTGCATAAAGAGTTGTAATCCAATGCAAGTAAAAAAAAAAAATATGCACATTTGAGCCAATCAGTTTTGCACATTTAGGTGCATTTTCAGACTCTTTGCAAAACCCCCAAAATGTGCCCAGAGGCTTTGGAAAAACTTCATATTATTGATTGAAGAGCACAGCTGCAATTCTTACCTGTATCTTGACGCTCTGGCAATTGACGATGTCCAGGGATCCAACGACACTGTCAAACACAACACCGACCTTCTTGCACCCATCTATCAATGAGAACAATGAGAAACAAAAGGGCGTTACTAATTTTGTCTTCTTGAAAATAATACACAATGCCAAGGGCTTCAACAACGCAGTCAAACACAACACCGACCTTATTGCTCATGATAAACCCAGCCACGCAGATAATGTAAGTTGTATCGGTACTTTTGTTTGATATTTATACGATAGCTTTCTCTTACTTTGTAATTTGCCTCTGAATAGGTTACCTAGATAGATGGCACTTTATAAATGCATGATATTTTTGTTTGCATTTCATTAAAGGCGAGCCAAATGCTGGCATTTTTGCTAATTGTTACTGTACATGCATACTTCCCGTCAATTCTAGTTGTCTATTTTCTCTTGGGTATCACTAATAATGGAAATAATCAATTTTTTGTTTTAACCCACTATCAACTGTTCTGACTGAGCACTGGAGGCTGCCACGTTTTCCAATGGTACCATATGAAACATCATCAAAGCACATCTGAGCAAGCACTAACAAAAGCAGAAAATGAAATCGCCGTTGTTGAATCTTTTGCTATGTCCGTGGTTAGGTAACCCGCTTCTGTTAGTGCAAGGTCAGATGACGTTTGATGGGTCAGTGGAAAACACGACAGCCTCCACTGTTCAGTCAAAACAGATAATAGCTAGTGGTTTCATAATCATTAATTATTTCCATTATCAGGGATCCCAAAGAGGAAATATACTACTAGAAGTGATGGGAATTATGCACTTATCAGTAACAGTAAGCAAAAATGCCAGCGTTTGGCTCCTGTGTTCAGTCAAAACAGATAATAGCTAGTGGTTTCAAAATTATTCATTATTTCCATTATCAGTGAACCTCAAGAGGAAATATACAACTAGAAGTGATGGGAATTATGCCAGCATTTTGCTCCCCTTTAAAGTGATCCTTTAACATTGTACGATTTCAACCAAAATCACTTGGAGCTCTCCCACGTGTCTTGTACCTCGTTGTTTGACGTATGATAACATAAGAATGAAATGGGTTTTGATTTTTTAAATGTCTCCATGATCATGGATATTATATTTCAGATTCAATTTGAGAGCGTCTATAGACGGTTTCCAACCGTAGTCAAAAGTATCTGAATTTGGATACTCAACCGTCCATAGTATCCAAATTCGGATGCTTCACATGAACGATCAGGATAAAATCGGACACTAAGTAAACCTTATAAATTCCTTTTCTATGAAAGTCTCACATATTACTGTAAAGAATCTTACAATGGAATTGGTATATGATTGAAGTCTCAAACATTACTTTTGGGGAAGAAAAGAATGATGAAGTTAATGGATCACTTTAAGGAAAAAAGGAAGATGACTGACCGAGTGTGATCGAGTTGACCTTGCCCGGGATCTGGACAGTACTGTTAACACACTTGTAGATGTATACCGTCTGCTTCATTTCTGCTCCCTCCAATCGCACATCGTTGTTGTTCTCAAAATATTCCTGTATATTACAGAAAAGATAGAATAGAAATAGAAACAGTGTGTTTTATTTGATTTATTTGATTTCATTTTGATTTTTTTTCTCCACAATTCATTAATAGATGGGTCTTCGACTGCGCGCAGTCATGATACCCCCGCCATTGCATGATTTATATATCCAGCCCAAATTAACAAGGGAGAAAACAGATCGCTTACACAATCGGCATCCATTAAAGCACTGTAATCTGATCATTTTTATTAAATGAAAAAAACGTATTTAAACATGATTTCTGATGCTCAAATTTTCACAGAAGGTAGATTAAGATACCCTCCTTCCAATAATATAAAAATCCTGAATCTCATAATTTAAACAAAATTTGACTATTTTAGTTAATAACAGTGAAACAACCTTTTTGTGGTGTAAGGTCACATATAATTATCACAAATATGAGCTATTTTTTAATATTTATATGAGCCGTGACCTTGACCTTTGACCTAATGACAGCAACAATTTATTACCTCCCCGAGATACAAATAGGTACCAAGTTTGATGGTTATTTTTCAATCAAGCTATTTTTGCATAAATAATGAGCTGTGACCTTTGACCTGATCTAATCAGTTCATTGGCACCCCAAGATACTACATGAACCAAGTTTGGTGAGAATCCGTCAATCGGTTCTTGAGATAACGCGATCACGAGAACGAGACGTACGTACAGACAGACGAACAACCCAAAGTATAATGACAAGGGGGGTGGGTTGCCTTGTACGGCTCCGGGGTGAAGGATACACACAAACTTACGCCAGCAATCAAACAAAATAGTTACAATAGTTTAGATCGTCGTTTGAGTACTCACCACGTCCCATTTCTTATTGACGAGCTCCAACCTGGGGGGCTTCTTGACAGCGGCGGCAGCGGCTGCAGGCTTGAATGATGAGGGGGCGGGTGCCTTGTAGGGCTTGGGGGAGGAGGATACCGGCTTGGTGGCCTTCTTCAGCTCGGGGTTCTTGTGCGTCTTCATGTCATCGGTCACCTTCTTCAGACCTGTAAATGATAATAGTTATGGCAATAGTAATCTTAGTGTTTAATATTGCTATAAGTCGCAGCAATTATGCATTACCCCTTTATAAAGGGATCTAGTAACTTTGTTGGGACGTGCAAAAACTGTCAGAGGGTTGATGAAATGTGTATGTGTGTGATCGGATATGTCTATTGAGTGATGTGTGGAAATTGCAGGGTATATGAATGTGAAATGACTAAGTAATAAACCTAAATGTGAAGTGATTTGTTTAACTCATTGCAATTGCTTTGCTTTGTATCTGACCAGTTTGTTCGCTCCCCTAGATATTTACAGGTACCATGTTTGATGGTATTTCGTCAACCGGTTCTTAAAATATTGCGATTACAAGCTATTTTAGCATATAATGAGCCCTGGGCCCTTGACCTTTTGACATCATGACCCCAAAATCTAATCAGATCATTGTCACGCCAATATGTACACACACATGCCAAGTTTTTATCGCCAGAACGAAAAACGGACGAACGGACGGACGTACGGACAGACAACCCGAAAACATAAAGCCTACGGCCACTTCGTTGGCGGAGGCATAAAAAAGGGAGTGTTATCTCATAGATGTGATTCACATCTATGAGATAACACTCCATACACTAGTACTCACTGATACAACTACTGATATTTCACAATCCAAAAATGAAAAGTTTTGCAACTTGTCTTATGACAATATCAGGGCTCGACACAAGCACTTGCCCTATTGCCCAGGGCAAGTAAAAAATGTATGTCGCTCAACTACAAAATAATGAAAGTGCAATTCGTTTTTTATCAATCTCATCTAAAACTAGAAATTGCGCGCTCGGCGGGTCGCGCAGCCGAGCACATGTATCCCCCGAACCAATTGACCTGTAGAGCGTTCACAAGGTAATCTTAGCATTACCATGGCAACCGTGACTCCACCCAACACCAAAATCAATAGGCTTCATCCTGTTTCCTTAATACACCTTCATACTAGGCTTGGGCGTCAGAACCGATTACTCGATTCTACCCGATTCCAGAAATAGGAATCAACGGTCGACTCCTGAATAGCGCAGAACCGAGTAATCGATACTACTGGTACACGTGCAAAACTGTACCGATTCTGTGAATAATCGACTCGCGGGGAAGGGAGATCGCGCGCAAGAACGAGTCGGTTTCAAGAGAGTCGATCTCTTATGCCGACTCTCCTCGGTTCTAATCAGAATAGAATCAAACTATTTCGCGCAAACGCATGGAACTGCCGTGTCTCGCACGGACACAGTCTCTCCCGGTCTCTCCCGCACCGGTCCCGTCTTATTTATTTCAAGAAAACAACGCTGGCGTTCGTACGTGTACAGCGCATATACGTACGCATGCATGCAATTCGCAATTCAAGCGATCCAGTTCTAAAAAAAAATGGTTAAAATGCAGTGCATTTGTGGCCCCAAATCCTCTTAAATAAACCAGATTCCTAAATCAATTACTTTTTTGCATTTCTAAAATGATTTCTACGGAAAAATGATATCAAACTGTTCAGATTTACCTCGATTACAAACGCACTGCATTTTAACAATTTTTGTTAGAACTGGATCGCCAGCGCGGTAGGCGATCCGGCGAGTTACCTTCTCACATACACAGAGCTGATTGTGTGATTGTATGAGTTATGTGTACATGTACGCTATACGATCTCAGAACCGATTCTTCTCGGAACCGAGACATGGGTATGGAATCAGAATCGACTCCAAGCTGGGGCAGAACCGCCCAAGCCTACTTCATACCAAATAAGAAAATAATCGGACAAGAACTCGGACCTGTAGAGCGGTCACAAGGTAATCTTCACTATTTCTTTATATCATGGTTACCATGGCAACCATGAATCCGCCCCACACCAAAATCAATAGGCTTCATCCTCTTTCCTTAATACACCTTCATACCAAATAAGAAAATGATCGGACAAGAACTCGGACCTGTAGAGCGTTCACATGGTAATCTTAACTATTTCTTTATATCATGGTTATCATGGTTACCATGGCAACCAGGACTCCGCCCCACACCAAAATCAATAGGCTTCATCCTCTTTCCTTAATACACCTTCATACCAAATTAGAAAATGATCGGACAAGAACTCGGACCTGTAGAGCGTTCACAAGGTAATCTTAACTATTTCTTTATATCATGGTTACCATGGCAACCAGGACTCCGCCCCACACCAAAATCAATAGGCTTCATCCTCTTTCCTTAAGACACCTTCATACCAAATTAGAAAATGATCAGACAAGAACTCGGATCTATAGAGCGTTCACAAGGTAATCTTAACTATTTCTTTATATCATGGTTACCATGGCAACCAGGACTCCGCCCCACACCAAAATCAAAAGGCTTCATCCTCTTTCCTTAATACACCTTCATACCAAATTAGAAAATGATCGGACAAGAACTCGGACCTGTAGAGCGTTCACAAGGTAATCTTAACTATTTCTTTATATCATGGTTACCATGGCAACCAGGACTCCGCCCCACACCAAAATCAATAGGCTTCATCCTCTTTCCTTAAGACACCTTCATACCAAATTAGAAAATGATCAGACAAGAACTCGGACCTGTAGAGCGTTCACAAGGTAATATTAACTATTTATTTATATCATGGTTACCATGGCAACCAGGACCGCGCCCCACACCAAAATCTAAAGGCTTCATCCTCTTTCCTTAAGACACCTTCATACCAAATTAGAAAATGATCAGACAAGAACTCGGACCTGTAGAGCGTTCACAAGGTAATATTAACTATTTATTTATATCATGGTTACCATGGCAACCAGGACCGCGCCCCACACCAAAATCAATAGGCTTCATCCTCTTTCCTTAATACACCTTCATACCAAATTAGAAAATGATCGGACAAGAACTCGGACCTGTAGAGCGTTCACAAGGTAATCTTAACTATTTCTTTATATCATGGTTACCATGGCAACCAGGGCTCCGCCCCACACCAAAATCAATAGGCTTCATCCTCTTTCCTTAATACACCTTCATACCAAATTAGAAAATGATCGGACAAGAACTCGGACCTGTAGAGCGTTCACAAGGTAATCTTAACTATTTCTTTATATCATGGTTACCATGGCAACCAGAACTCCGCCCCACACCAAAATCAATAGGCTTCATCCTCTTTCCTTAATACACCTTCATACCAAATTAGAAAATGATCGGACAAGAACTCGGACCTGTAGAGCGTTCACAAGGTAATCTTAACTATTTCTTTATATCATGGTTACCATGGCAACCAGGACTCCGCCCCACACCAAAATCAATAGGCTTCATCCTCTTTCCTTAATACACCTTCATACCAAATTAAAAAATGATCGGACAAGAACTCGGACCTGTAGAGCGTTCACAAGGTAATCTTAACTATTTCTTTATATCATGGTTACCATGGCAACCAGAACTCCGCCCCACACCAAAATCAATAGGCTTCATCCTCTTTCCTTAATACACCTTCATACCAAATTAGAAAATGATCGGACAAGAACTCGGACCTGTAGAGCGTTCACAAGAAAATCTCTGCGGCGGACGCGGCGGACGCGGCGGACGCGGCGGACGCGGCGGACGCGGCGGCGGCGCGACGAGGCCAAATCCATAGTATCCCCCGAAGTGGTTCGGGGGATACAATAAAAGAGAAACTTGCCAAACACAATGAATAACATTGCAAAATAATATTCTCTTTTTTCATTGTTTTTTATGGGCAAGTCAATTTTCTGTTTGGGCAAGTAAAATTTAAAAAATTATTGATATAACTTGCCTGAGTGGGTAAATAGAAAGAAATGTTGGGTGGAGGCTTGACAATGTTACTGAGTTCCTTTTGTAATGTATGCGCTTTGGTTGAGTGAGGCAAATTTGGGCAAGTAGCAAGAAAAGTTGGTGTGGAGTAGTGCTGTTGACGAGTCACGGGTACCCGGGTCCCGCCGAAAAATGTCGAGTCCCGGGCGCAAAAATCGATACTCGATATCCCGAAAAAAAAGCAAAAGTCCCCGTTTTGAACGCCCGAGTTATCTGCCCACTCCCATATTCTTTTCTGTCCTTTTTGTATTCATGCACTCAGCGGCGTGACATGCCGATAGCGAAATCAACAAATGGGTAAATTTCGGGTACCCGTGACTCGCCCGAAAAATTATCGCAAGTCCCGGGAGGGAAATGCTCCCGAAATCGACACCTCTAGTGTGGAGGCTTCACAATGTTACCTTTTGTAATGTCTGCACCCTTATTTCAGCTGTCTCTGAACCAATTTTGATCAGTGAAAGTTGATTCTGTCATTAAAATTGTGTGCTCTTCCAAATTTGGTTGAGTGAGGCAAATTTGGGCGAGTAGAAAGAAAAGTTAGTGTGGAGGCTTGACAATGTTACCTTTTGTAACGTCTGTACCCTTGTTGAGTGAGGCAAACAGGGCCGACTTGCCGGCATCGTCCCCACTGCTTGCTGAGGCTGCGGGGCCTGAGGGGGCTTCAACTGGGGGAGGGGGTGGGGGAGGGCCTGGGGGGCCGCCGGCTGCAGGAGCAGGTGGGGCTGACCCAGCAGACCCAGCTGATGCATCTTTGCCCTGTGGAAACAAAACAACAACATTGAAATGTTACCAAGGCGATTTCGACAGGACGGTTTAGGGGAGGGTCTAGAGACCTAGTGGCTGAGGCAACTGGTATAAAAAAAGTTTTTAAAATGCTACCAAATCTGGAGAATTTTCGCATTCAGTAATCTGCACCCAATTTTCCAGCTAATCTTCGTTCCTAGAGCACAACATAATACAGTAGTGCAACTTGAGACCTACGGACTATTTCTGGTCAGTTTCCCCACTTTTGAAATTACTATATTGCTGCAAAATGCTGCATCACTTCCATTGATCCCTCCAAAAGTTGATTACATACTGTACATTTGGGTTTTGTCGGGTTCATACATGTTCCGACTAGCTCAGGTAATAGCGGAGCCAGAATGAGCACTTTGTAGCGCAAGGTTAAAGCACTGTAATGGCCAGCTGGAGGTCTTGGTTTATGTTCGCTTGGTCTACACTCAGTTGGTCTACAATTAAATTGGTCTACTACCCGATGCCTTTAACTTCTATTTCCTCAACTCCAAACACGATCCCCAACCCAAAATCTAACCCTAACCCTAATCCACAACCCTTACACTAATCATAATCTATAATTATAATCATAAGCCCCCAAATTTATGATTTTCTAGTAGACCAAATGGCTGTAGACCAATCGGCAAGTTACCGAGGTCTTTGGTACATTTCCTAGCAAAGCCTAATTTTCTTGGGTCATTTTCACTTACGTCTGTATACAATAAAACCTTGTACCAAGGAAAACATTTTAATTAATTTTTCAGGGGGCTGCTTTTCAAGCGAGCCTGCATGAAAATAAAACTATAACACTATGTTTTCTATTGAACTCTACGCAAAATTACGGGCACTTCATTATGATTTTCGAGAGCTCTTTTTGGCATTTGAGGGGGCGACTTTGCCCTGAGCCCTTGTATACATGTATTTTGTTCACTGCCTCATACAGAATGAAAGAAGTGACTTGTTTATATGAATTTATACCTGCTTGTTCCAGGACACTCCCGTCAGGTGATGTTTCCTGACGTACTCCTCCAGCTCCTGGATCAGGTGGACCAGACTCTTGGTCCACTCAACGTGGGTCGGATCCCTGAAACAAGGACAACAATCATTAATAGGGGGACCAAACACTGGCATTTTTTCTTACTGTTACTGATAAATGGATACAACAACTGAACATCTATACATAGTATGCATATAAGAAATATACACATTTGAAACACTCCCGTCAGATGATGCTTCCTGACGTACTCTTCCAGCTCCTGGATCAGATGGACCAGACTCTTGGTCCACTCAACGTGGGTCGGATCCCTGCAACAAGTACAACCATCATTAAAGGGTACCACCACCCAAAAATAATATTCTTACTAAAGAAAGGTAACATCTTTAGTATTCCATTCCATCAACAAGTTCACAAAAATATGTTTCCAGAAAGAAAAAAAATATAATTGGAAACGCATCACCATTCTAAAGCATGCGTTCATGCGGTCTGAATTACGCAGACTGCGATGTGTGCGGTGAATTGCGATGTATGCAGAGCGAACGAATCGCCAGGGAATCTATTGTTTACAAACGTGGGCGTGAATAGCATTGGCGCACTCGCAAATGGTTGGCCTGTATGGAACCAGGAAATAGCAGTGGTTCTGTAAGTGGTTGAAATTAATTGCTTTGTTTATGAATTAAACAACCCTTTGCAAAATGTTGGGTATCTATTTGATATCACAAAACGGTACCAAAACATATAATAATATGTTGTTCTTTGCCCGGTGGTCCCCTTTAATACTCTGCCTAAAGCCCATGTGGGCAGGTCAACTACAATTAATTTGGTAAACCTCATCTTATCATTTGTTTCGTTTCAAACTGATGGAGATACAAGGGCGATGTTTGAGGTATTCCTCCAGCTCTTGGATCAGATGGACTAGACTTTAAAATACCCATATATTCAATTCGAGACCCACCAGCTTAACCCTAATCCCACTGGGGGGGCCATTTTGGCCCCCCCCTGTCGTTTTTTTTTTACGTGCATCTAGACCGTTTGGAATTTCACGTTCAAACTTCATGACTATTTTCTCTCAAGTCTCCCGCATGTTTTGATATATAATTCACCCTGGTCGGACATGTAGAACCGATTTTAGAGGTCGATAATTGCTCGACCGTCACAAAAAAATGTAATTTTTGTACAGGTTTCTATGTAATTCCTATATCCGATGCCATGTAAACTCCAAATCTGTTATAATTGTTACTTTTAATTATAATTTGGATTATTTCTTTGTTATTAGTTGAATTCATACACTTCAGAGATAAATTCTTCTTAAAAAAAACAAAACAACAACAACAAAAAAACAATAAAATACATAAGAATGAAAACAATGTGGGTAAATCCGGGAATACTAATTTGCAAATTTATGTAAATTAGTGATATATTTTATCACCATAAAAAAGTTGAAAGTATTTTTATCCTGTAATTTCTCTTGATTTTAAATGAAAATCCCAATTTTCCCCCAAATTCGTCAAAAATGTGCATATTCAAAATTTTAATTAATTATTTTTAAAAAAAATAATCGTCCAATTATTTTTTTTCTTTCAAATTCTTATTCTACTTGACTTGTTGTACGTATGTGCCAATTTTCAAGTCGATCGGTCCATTCGTTGCCGAGATTGGAGGGGGGGGGCCAAAACGCCCCCCCCCCCCCCCCCCCCCCCCAGTGGACTCAAGTGACCAAAATAACCCAGTGGGATTAGGGTTAAGATAAATTAGATTTACATGTAGATTCACTTTATTGTAATGTTTTAAAATTCACTAAATTTGGTTTCAGGTGCCTGCAACAAGTGCAACTATCATTCACACAAGAATAAAATTTTAATCTGGGGATACTTTTCAAGATTCAAGATTCAAAAAGAGTTTATTCATCAAATGATTAGCAGCCAAAAGGCTGAATTGCACATTTGTTACATTTAAAAGATATACAAGATAAACTATTGAAAATAAATACATACAAACAAAATTGCAAAGTTCAAGTTACATAACCAATGGTAAATGTTAAAAGTTTTAAAAGTTTAAACAGTAATGAGTGGGCATTCTCGTGATGGGCACACATGTCCAGGAGGTGGGCACCTTCCCCTTTGAAAAAATTAATCAAACGACCCTCTCCCCCCTGTAACTAGAGCTTCAAGCATGCCTCCATGAAAATAGCCTTCTAAAATATGTTTTCATTGAACTCGATTCACATTTTAAGGAGTCAAACCATCCCATATAATAAACCATGTGACCTTTAACCCTAAAAAGACTGGGCTATTTTGAACCTTAAAAAAACTGGGGGGGGGGGGGGGGGGCTAAAAGGGCCCCCCCTAAGATCTCGGCAACCGAAACTCTTATCGACTCCAAATTTGGCATCGTGATAGATGTCCATAAGGTCTACAATATTGCGTAGTTAAAAAAAAAAAATTAATTAGAATATGCTAATTAGAGCTAATTAATTATGCAAAAATGGTATTTTTTTGTATTTTTTGTAGTTTTCTCGGCAATCAAAACTTCAATCGACTCCAAATTTGGCATGGTGATAGATGTCCATGAGCCATACAATATTGCATAGTTAAATTTTTGTTTTAATTATAATATGCTAATTAGAGCTAATTAATTATGCGAAAATTGCATTTTTTTCGTATTTTTTGCATTTTAAAAATATTTGTTATATATTTTTTCGATGGAATAAAATATTAACCATTATTCAACCAATTAAATAATTGCAGTGATCAGAATGAACAATAATGAAGATTTTGTCTATTCTAGGAAAAAGTCAATTTCCATTGGATTTGTACACAAATCACCAAATTTAGCGATTTTCGGGCCGACGCACACTTACAAAAGGTCACGTAACTTTAGAACGGTACACCCGGTTGTCGCAAATTTTGTATCAAAAGTTGCGCAAGACTCGAAGGAAAAAAGTTGTGAAGTGGCACCGTAAAATATTTAAGCGTTGCGAAGTAATCGCGAAAATAGAGGGGGGGCAAAGGGTTAATCTAGTTCATTGGCTCCTCAAGATACATATAGGGCAACTGGTTCTTGAGATATCACAATCATGAGAACTTACGGAAAGGCAGACAAATTCTGCCAACAAATTCTGATAACCTATTATTATTCATTGATACTCACTTTTCCTTGAATTCCTTCAGGACTCTGTTTGTGTAGAAAGTTGCCGAGCCGATCATCTCTTTGACGTAAGGTGCTGGCTTGGGTTCCTGCGAATAAAATTAACAACCAAACATTTTATGAATAATTGTACATTACAATCATGATCAACATGAGAGCATTCCATCACTATCACTATCACATTCATCTATTATTGTCATCAGTAATACTTGGTTACCGCTTCTCCCATCCATGTCATCATCACTGGTATCATCATCATCATCATCATCATCATCATCATCATCATCATCATCATCATCACCATCATCACCATCACCACCATCACCACCATCATCATCTCGTGGGATCCACATTTTCATTTGAATTACTTTAGTTATCACTATAATCTTCCTTCTCCTCCTCCACATCATCATCACTATTCACCACGGTGACCCATCCAAGCATAGGGATGCCCTCACTGACGGCTGAGAAATATTTGAACATCTCAGAGGAGCCACAATATTCTTTTTGTTCAATTCAGTTATCACTATTTTCCTTCTTCTCCTCATCCTAGTCTTCTTCCTCATTATAATCCTCTTCTTCACCATAATCACTACTCACCACGGTGACCCATCCCAGCATGGGAACGCCCTCACTGACGGCAGAGAGGTGGTTCAACATCTCATTGGGGCCACAATATTCTTTTTTGTTTCATTCAGCTATCACTATTTTCCTTCTCCTCCTCCTCCTCCTCTTCTTCCTCATTCTACTCCTCTTCTCGATCATCCTCACTACTTACCACGGTGACCCATCCCAGCATGGGAACGCCCTCACTGACGGCTGAGAGATGGTTGAACATCGTGGATGGCCTCCTCTTCTCCCTGTATTCCTGAACCTCAACCAGCTTCTCCGAGGTGGGCTTCAGCAATTCAGCCAGTACTGTCTAAAAATGAAGAGTTCATATGCAAGTAATAATAATAATAATAATATACTTGATTTATATAGCACCTAATATGATTGATAATCATCTCTAAGCGCCTTACAATGATATTATTACCCTGGTCATAGGATACAATGCAAACCAGCAGTGTGTGCACCATCTCCACTCAAATAATAAAACAATAAATCCATTTTTCTTTGCATTTGTTTAGATAAAGCTTCCATCAAATAATACCAAATATTATCTTTAACTGATACCTTATCATGATTCAAGAATAATATTTCCTTATCAAATGTTGTATTATGAAAGCATTACATCTATAAACGCTCCTTCAACCAAAAAATACCTTTATGTGCATTTTTGCTAGTATCTTACATTGAAGCATGAACTAATCCACTAACAATCAAACATTTCAAGACTCTTTTGCAAGCATGTTAACAATTACATTACTATATGCCTCACCCATCAAACTACCGTTTTGCACCGCCTTATGTGCCAAAATTGGCAAGGAAAGGACTTTAACTTTTTTAAATAGATCACATTAATGAATAATTACCTGATTTGGCTTCTTGCACTCAGCTGCCAAAGAGATGAAAGCTCTCTGAGCCTGGAAGGCCTGCTGCAAGATGGCGGCCTACAAAGATATCAAAGAAAACAAAAATAAGCCATAAAACTAGGATATTCCATGCAATAATTAGTGATTTAAATAAAGAGTCACTGTGTAAAAAATAATCACATGTGGACATCTCCTGAGTCAACTGCATCCCGTGTAAATGCAATGTATATGGGTGAAGGGTAAAAATATCATCTGAAATACAGAAGAGTTTACAGAAAAGAGGAAAATAATTAATTATTAATCCAAACAGAGCTGCCAAAGAGTTGAAAGCCCTCGGCGTATGGAAAGCCTGACAGCCTACAGCCTACAAAGAGATCGATTAAACAAGAAATAAGTTTGTAAACTTTATAAGCCCACATTCAAGGTATAATTGAAATATTTCCTGATCACAACAAAACATTGAATGTACAGAAAAAAAGGAAATTATTATAAGATTACTCCAAAGAGAGCTGCCAAAGATATAATTCACTCAGTTTTGTAATACTTGAGCATGTTGTCATCCCCCACCCCCCTCCCCCCCCCCCCCCCTCCCCCCTCCCTCCATGAAAAGAATAGAAATTAACAAACAAGACCACCCCCAATTAATTTTAGTAATTTGGCCTCACCTGTTCCGCAACTTCTCCGCCAATCTGGTTGCTAATGGCGATGAATTTTGTGACTGGACCAGTGAATAGCACATCATAGTCCTGGACAAAGGCAGAGGTTCCTGTAGTGTGTCAAAGGTCAAAGGGGGAAAAATGATTTTGAATGATTTGTTGTCGTCAACGTTGTTTAACTTTTTAAGGCATTTAACTTTTGTAATGTTGACACTGGCAACAGGATTACAAGTAGTAAAGACGATTTCCCAGCCAATATGCACTATTTCATAACATTTATTGTGAAATTATGACTGGCCAAAGGGGCAGCTGGTCTCTTTGATTTTGGCTAGCCCACTGTAATTTTGGCTAGCCATTGGCTAGCGGGCTAGTGTTAAAGGGGACCACCACTCAAAGAACATGTTTTGGTACCATTTATTAATCACCAACACTTACAGAACCAAGAGTGCCTCATGGTTCCGTATACACCAAACCTCTGCGAGTGCGCCAATTCTACCACGGAAGACATGTACTTCCGAGACAATAGATACATGTAGTCTACTTCTGGATACCCATAAACACATGTACATGTATACTTTAGTATGGTGGTGAGTTTTTTCATTATTAAATTTTCTGTGAAACCTATTTTTCTGAATCTTTTGGTGGAATGGACTACTCAAACTATAAACTTTCATTTAAAAGAATATTATTGTTGGGTGTTGGTTCCCTTTACGTTGGAATCCCAAAGTGACTCACCCACGCAGAGGTCGGTGTTGACAGAGGACAGTGTTGCTATGACACCCTCCAGGAGATCTGAGAACTCCTTGGTGATGTCTGTCCTGGCGATGCCATCGGCAAGGTTCCTGAGGTTGCCAGTCCCGTCTTTGAGCTGCTTCACCACGCTTAGAGCATCAGCTGCCATCTTGGAAGACTGTTTGGGTTACCTTTATTTAAAAAAACAAAAAAACAATCAGAATTGTAATTGATTAACTGATTTTGTATCTACAAAATAATATTAATTACTTGTTGTCTGTCCAGGTAATGCCTTTTGCTATTGAGCTTAGATTCCCCGTCCCGTCTTTGAGCTGCCTCACCAGGCCTCAAGCATTAGCTGCCATCTTGAATCAGAATTGTAATTGATTAACTGATTTTGTATAGATCTACAAAATAATGTTAATTCCTTGAAGTCCATCCAGTTCATGCCTTTGGCTAATGAGCTTAGATTCCCTGTCCCATATGTTATCTGCCTCACCACGCTATTAGCATCAACAGCCATCTTGGAAGACTACTTGGGTTAACTATTATTTTGTTGTTGGAATAAAGTGATATTTGGCATGTAAAACAAAAATATTCAATTGAAATCTAAAGTAATTTCACTTTTAAATTCTACATTCTGTAGATCTACATTCCTTGATTGCTGTTTCGGTGATGTCTTTGGCCAATGTGCTCAGATTCTCAGTCCAGTAAATGAGCTGCCTCACCACAGTAACCAACAGACAGGAGGCATACAATATTTAAAGGGATCTAGTAACTTTGTTAAGTGTTGACATACTGTAATTGGGCATAAATATGTATGTTTGTGATCTGATATGTCCACAGACTAATGTATTTCACATTACTGTAAACGTGGTTATATTCACGGTGCTTTAATTTTCGCGGATTTTGCGCTGAAGATAAAGACCGCGAACATTAAATCCTGCGAAATGCAATTTTATTCTTTTTCATTTACTTAATAATATCATTTTGATGAGGGTCTTATGATCGGCCGCGAAATTAAAAACCCGCGAATGGGCCATTCTTTGAAAAGTGAAACTTTTTCGGAAAAATTGAAGTTTTATTTTTCTGTAGTTTTGTTCCATTTTTGGAATGATCCATGTGTAAAGTTTCATGAAATACATGATTTGAAGTTTAAAATGAAACTTTTTTACTCATTTGCATAAATTTACATATTTCAATATTTTTCTAGTAATCATAATTCAGAAAATAATCAAGATATCAAAAGGATAATTAGCAAGCTCATTCTTCTCACTTTCCTGTACAGGTTGATACCAACTTTGTAAAAATTCAACCTTTCATTCTTTTCTAAACCCGATATTATAAAATTCCCATTTTTCCATTCATATTGTACATGTCACACACGTGACCACCCCAAAATGTCACACACGTGACCAGACGTTGCCACATAATTAAGTACTATAAAAAACAACGGTTTGATATAATTCTCATTCATTGCTACTCTTGTACTTACAAATGTATAGTACTTCTCTGGTAATAAGATGAACATTATAGCTATTCATATTTTAAAGAATTTTCCAAATGAAATTTAGTTATGAAAAAAGCGCTCCGTGCGAAGTCACACACGTGACCCATGCCATTTGACCTCTGACATTGAGTTACGTAATCCTTATAAAATCGTTTGTGTTAAGTTTGAAAGACTACAACATATTCAAGTCACATATGAAGTAAAAATCATTATAGTCTCATACTTACTGAAATATAAGCATCCCATTTCAAAATTTGTCATGTTTTGGGTCACACACGTGACCAAGAATGGCCCGAATGTGTTTTTGCGTCGCTCAGCGAAATATATTAATCACCCGAAAATAACGTTTGTAAAACAGTATTGGTCAAAATAAATACACATCAATAGGGATTACTGCAGTAAAATGGTTAGTTTATTTTGACTGATACTGTAACATGGCCGAATATTGTGCGAAAATGCAAAGTGATATTTGTGAAATCATTACACTGACTTTGTACACAGTTAATACTTTCCAGTGGATAATTAAAAATCTAAACATTTCAATCCAAAAATATTGTTTTAACGAAAGGGAAAATTTGAAAAATCAAACCCTATTGGAAAAATTTGAATACAACAATGTATGAGAGAACCACTAGAGTTCTAAACTAAATTTGTGAATTTGGACAAGGTTACTAGATCCTTTAAATCAATGGTTCATGGCTCTCTTTAAATAGTGCTACTGGATGCTTCAATAACACATGGCTGAGGGTGGGGTGATACAAATTCCATCAGTCTGGTTGATTAATGCCCAGGCAATCTATCAACTCTATGGATAGAATTTACAACTAAAGAATATTGGTACTCACGGAAATTTCACAGTACATAGAAGTACTTTCATTTTTGCAAAGTATGGAATTACAATAAAAGTCGCCCCAGTGACTAGTCTAGGTGATAAAGGTCTCATATGCATGGACTCGGATCACATGACCTTTTCACATCAGCTGAAAGTTTTTTGTTTGTATCATCATCCTTTCCAGTTTCCAATGATGATATTCACGATTCAGCTCCCCCTCCTCCCTTCTTTTTAAGCCTGTACGATTTATTATTTTTGTACAATGCAGCCATGCGCCTTTTGACTTTTTGGCTGCAATTTGCTGGATGCTCCCCAGTGAGTTGATGTTGCGCACATAATAGTGCACATGTACTGGCTTGCAGTGCATACATGTACCAACTAAACTTTTCTGTTTCTACAAAGTACAATGTCGCTCTGAGATCTATATAATTATGTATTTTAACCCCTTGCATACGTAACCTGGTGGTGTGTATAACAAAAGGGGTTAACATACTTTAAATACAGCATAAAAGACGAGACTTGCAAAACACAAACTTACAGTTTGTACATGATGTATCAGACTGGAAGGAAGGCTAAAGCTCCCTAATCTATTATATTAATACGGTAAGCTTCAACCCCCCAAAATGGTTCCCACTCGAGATATCCTCACCCCGAGGATTCGGCGACTTCCCGACCGTCGCGATCGAAGGATATACTTTTTGCGGAGGACAATAAGGCATTCCCGAGTCGCTCCCGCCCCGTGGTCGTCGTCCAGATCGAAGAAAAGGGAAAGTCAGCAATGTCAATTGCCCGTTTAAGACGCCGAGCATTGACTAACGATGTATCGCCGTAAAAGTATTTGTAAGAATATAACTTGGAGTAGATAAAACAAATAATATATCGAGAAAACTATTTTAGATATAACACGTTGCGAACTACCCAGGTTTTGATAAATATCAATATTTATATTACGCGGATGGTATGGTAATGATCGCTATTGCCGATTGGCATCGTGTTTGTAAGTGCATAGACGACAAAATGCGACAACTTCAATTTAGCTGCGGTTATACAACGCGCGATGGCTGTACAGCCGTGTATACACGTCGCGCAGTCATCTAATTACCCCACCGAACCGTAGTTTATTTGCATAGCTCACTGACCTGCTGACCATCGTCTCTGGTCACTATCTCATTCGCCCTACCGTACACGATACTATAATTGCGCCAGCTTGTGGTAAGATGTATTAAGTCCGCGAGCCCACATGCAAAGTGCATTGAAGTGAATAAAGCGGGGTGGACAATGGTGGAGCAGGGGAGTTTTATACAATATCGACATCTTGCGGTAATATGATTGTATTATGCCATCCGCGAAGAGAAGACGCCTGGGGTGGGGGGGGGGGGGGGGTATCTGCTCATTTATTATGCAATGCATGCATGTATTGACGGCTACTATTCCCTTCAACCATGGAACTCCCATATCCTTGCTTCAACGGAATATATCATCGGGTTTCACAAGAATATGACAAAATGTATACGCCGGAGAACTTAGATTGGATATGAAAAGTTTATGGGATGCATGTATATAGACGGCTACTATTCCCTTTAAAGGAATATATCATCGGGTTTCACAAGAATATGACAAAATGTATATGCCGGAGAACTTAGATTGGATATGAAACGTTCATGGGACACAACGGGTTATGTGTCATGCAGGCAATTGGAGTCGCGGGGGGGGGGGGGGGGGGGGGGGTGGTCAGCGGCGAAGCTACTGTATATTAGCAAGTACACGAACATAGTGTACTGTATCTAATTTAATACAAGCGGAACAAATTATGGACTCTATAAAATATGGGGGATAACTGAATAACTTTGCATGGGTACTAAACCATTATGATTTTGTTATACATTGGCCAGATATCGTTGGACGGGACCCTAATGCGTCGGGGCCCCGTCCAACGACGGGTTGTGGGGGCGGGATTGAGTCGCCCGTGTTTATTTTGTCTTATACTATTTAAAATATGACTCTGGGAATAGTAAAGATTTAAAGTATCGTTATGTCATCATCGCCTCTCTCTCACAAAAACCCGCGGATTTCCGCGGGTACAGCTAGTGACTATGAGTGTGCTATCAGCTGTCAGACCCAACTCACATCACAAAGGCTCACACCTTCCATACATTGACAGGTTATGAACATGTATGTAAAAACAATATACATTGTCTCCGAGACATGCACTCTGTACATACTATGTACACAGCAATGTAGTTCAACTACATGTACACACCATTACGTTAAAATCCCTATTCTCATTCTGTAAAATAACAAAATATGAAACCCATGTAAAAAACTTGCAGAATATACCTGATTAAAATGATCAGCATTTCAAATCTAGATAAGGAAGGCCGGTCTTTACTCAAATTAGATATCATTTTGAAACCCAACCAATAATTTGTGATTTACTGTAAAATTATCTGTGAACACTAGGAAAGTTAGATTGTTTACCAGATACAGTTTTTAAAGTCTTTTTTTGTATGGATAATATGAGCACAGACCTTGTTTGTATACTTCACAATACGTGCATGTGTATATGTGGAGGATCCAGAACATGCACATTATATTACAGAACGCATGCATGCTGACCATGACTTGGCAAGAGTTGGAATTTGTAACTTGGAGCAAGTACAGCACACGCCCACCCACAAACCCACACCATTTACCTACATGAACACACGATCAACCCTGTAATAATTCCTATGCACAGATTACACAGATGAATACAGTGTCATAACACTTCCTGTTCATGCTGTGCTTGAATTCCACACCATGGTTGCATCTTACTGGTAGTGGTACTGGTATAATTATGTTGTAGGCTACCGCTATATACAGCGATGAGCACTTGAGTTAGTACAGGGCCCCATTGCAGAAAGAGTTGCAATCGATTGTAAATTTGCAATTAATTGCAAGTCAAATATAAGTATGTACATGTATACGTACATACATGTACATGTACATATTCGAACCAATCAGATTAGTGCATTAAGTCACATGATCTGACAAGTTTGCAATTAATTGCAAGTCAAATATATGCACATTCCAACTAATAAGATGTGTACATTTAGTCGTGAACATAATTTGACACTTTACAATCGATTGTAATCATTATATCTCTTTTTGCAACAGGGCCCTTGTCAGTATCAAGATACTAACTTGTTTTTAAACGCTACATTTCTTTTCTGTTCACTGCACAGTTGATGTGTACTACAATATGACATATAAGTGACATTCCAGTATTGCTACAAGACACTCTACAAACCTCAATACAACTGAAGTTTGGTCAATTGTTGACTGCTCTATTGTGATTCAGATTGTTATCATCAAGTTAAGAGTATTTACCTACTGATGTTAAAACTGGGTGTGTGTGTGTGATACCAATGAGTCACTACTAACTCATTGCTGCTACACATCATTCTACTGTTTGTGGCTCCTTCAGTGTGACTTGCATGCCTGTGTTACTTGCCAAAGAATCAGAAATTTTCCCTATAAATTAATTTATAAAGTAAAGATATTAAAACATTATGTATTTGGAAAATACTGCTGAAAACTGCTTGTCTACTAAAAAATCGGCAATTTGGTAAATTGAGAGTCGTATACAGCCTAGCTTTCAATCCTAGCAGGATCTTCGTCAGGGCAAATAACAGTTACTACAAAAAAAAACTTATGTAAACGGTACATATAGTGTAATATATCACCTGTGTTATAAAATGAGAGTCTATGGGCCTTACATTTTTTTATCCTAGCAGAACGTTCTTCAGAGACTGACAGGCGAGTCAGCCTCTGAAGAAGATAGGATTGAAAATGTAATGTAGGTCCCATATTAAATGTTGCTTGTAAGTATCGGTTTCCATGGTGGTGTATATAATACGTGCGGTTTACGGGTACACCATGTGAGATGGGTGGATTGGTAAGTCCTGAAAAGGACTATGGTAGTCCTAGAAAGGACTGTTGGTGTAGTTCTGAAAAGAACTGTTGGTATTCTTTCTAGGAGAGTTCTAAAAAGAACTGTTTGTAGTCCTAGAAAGGACTGTTGGTAGTCCTATAAAGGACTGTTGGGATAGTCCTGAAAAAGACTGTTGGTATTCTTTCTAGGAGAGTCCTAGAAAGGACAATTGGTAGTCCTAGAAAGGACTGTTGGGATAGTCCTGAAAAGGACTGTTGGTATTCTTTCTAGGAGAGTCCTAAAAAGGACAATTGGTAGTCCTAGAAAGGACTGTGATAGTCCTAGAAAGGACTGTGATAGTCCTAGAAAGGACTGTGGTATTGCGAGGAGAGGGTGGATGGTAGGAGGGACTCGACGTTTTGAATAGGTTGACTATCCGTCATCCCATATTGACTCTCATTTAATTACACAGGCGATATATATACATGTATGTTATCATATTTCGGCAGTTGTTTTTTAGCAGTATTTTGCATAATTTAATGGAATGAGAGCGTTTGGGATTTCAATCGCTTCTATGAATTCCAGGGGCTACATGGATCTATAATCCCATTAACTGGTAATTCACATAATACTGTACTGTATTATTATCATCACAACAGGAAATAATACCCATACAGTGACATGATATTCAAGCCTAACAATGACATAGTGTGTCACATTATCCAATGTCCCATCATGGATCATGTCCTCTTGAGCATGTAATGAGTGTGGACAGAGGGGGACATGATAACCAACTGCCAGCAGGTGTTGATAAGATATGTCCAAGGTCATTAAACATGCTCATTAGCTCATCACGATCAGCATACATGGTGTCTGACTGGCCCCGTCTGACTAGCCTAAATACCAGCCCTATTGATTTGTTTTGTTCTGTTTTTCCGAAGCAGAGATTGGATCAATTTTCAGACACAAGAAAATGTACATTCGCGACACTGACACGTCCTATAAGCTCTATGTAAATACTGTATGTAGTACGTTTCGTCTACATTGTTTGTATTTCATAAGGGCTCTAAACTTGTTTTGCTGGTGGCCCATTTGGGAGAGTATGGTATATTAGTTTTCTCTCAAATTGCATGGCCTTACTAAACAACTATTTACGGGCCCAAAGCCCCCAAAATAATGCCATAATTTGTTTACTGACAATCATTCACAATATTACCCCCTTTATTGATCAATATGAATCTGCAATTATTGGATAAAGCATGATATTGTATCTACTAAAGATTTTCTCATTGTCATTCTTGGTTTGAATAATAGTTGCCCGATCAGGCCTCAAAACATGTGTCATTTGTTTATTTTCAGATATTTTACTGCCCAGATAACAATTTTAACTGGCCCCAGGCCATCCGGCAAGTGTTAGTGTCGAGGCCTGCGTACGTGTAAATGAAAGGTTTGACTTTGAATCAATCAAGGCCATGACATATCCTTGGCATTGGCTAAAAACAATAAGCAATATGGGGGGAAATCGGAGGGGGGGAAATGGGGGGGGGGATCAAAACAAATAAATACATTTAGGTGTGCCCCACAATCATGCGGGTCCCTCCAACCAATCGGACTGACAATGCTAAGCCACTGTTTCTCCGCATCTGCTGTTTCATGTAACTTGTATTATTTACTGCACAATGTCATAACCACTGCTATGTGTCAATCAAAAAGGGGGGGGGGGGGTGGAAGTCTACCTGGGGGTGTTTCACAAAGATTTTAACTCTGTTGGACTAAATGGAATTTGGGGAAGCTGTTTTTTATGAGTTAAATTGCTGAAATTTGCCCAGTTTTGTTGGCATGTGCAAAAACTGATGAATGGTTGATGCAATGTATAGTGCTGTTATCTCATATGTCCACAGGGTATTGTGTGAAAATTTCAAGTCAAATGGACATTGCATGGCCAAGTAATGAGCGAAAATGCAAAGTGATATTGGGTGATATTCACTAACTCACTGCATTTACTTTGTACAGGGATGAAAAACTCGCCCAGAGTTTTTCTTATCTGAATACTTTGATCGTACATATCTTTGTAACGAAAGGGAAATTTGAAAAACCGAAACCTGTCCCATGATTTTATTGTTAATACGAATACAACAAGGTATGAGGGAACCGCTAGAATAAAAATTTTATTTTGAGGATTTGGACAATGTTACTAAGTCCCTTTAAGTAATTACCTTTGAATATATTTGGTTTCTTCATGATGCATTGTACACTGTACGGTTCCACGAAGCACTGATACACCTAGTATATTGTATATATTCTAACAGACAATTAAAAATTATGATTATAATTAATCAAAATCAATTAAAATTCAAGTATCTTATTGTACAGTAAATTATTACTCTGTTGCAATACATCCTTCACACAATTCATTTCATAGACTTAGTATACATTTCATTCAATGTTTCTTCTCTTCATCAAATATATGTCATCAATGTATAAATACATTTTGAAAGCATACAGTTCCTTTTTGAAAATTTATTTGGTTTCTATAATATGTCAAATATGTTGCCTACACATGCGTCAGGTGGATGGTTCATTGAAGTGCCCGGTGATCAATACATTAATATAAATATTTCCTCTTTCATGTCCTGATAAATCATCCATTTATTCAATCACTTCAATGAAATATAAATTTCCATTAAATGTCATTGCTCTCTTGTAGTACATGTAAAACTTGTACAATATATGCCTGGTACAATTTCAGTTTAAAATTCATACATGTACGTATGATCTTCATTTCTCTGATGGGATTACATTTGAAATAGGGAACAATTTTAATAATTTTGTTCAACAATACTATTCAAGCATGCCTACTTTTAGCCTTTTTATCATTATTGTACTGTTGTACAGTAATGTCTAGTCTATCTCTACATTAACAGGGCTCTTTTTTTTAATTCTCCGGGGCTCGCTTATTGAAATGCCAAAATTAGCCACCAACAATGTCTACAGTGCGAGTCAAAAAAAAAATGAAACCAGACTTTAATAGAGCTCTTATAAATCCACAATTCTAAGTATGTTGATATTGGTATCATGTTAAAACTTGGGAAATTGCCTTGAAAATGATTTTATGTACACTTTGATCGCTTTACGCTTCACAGAATGGGACCTTATTATCCAAAGTCATGCAAAAACTATCCGTGTCCAAGTTTGCAGTTGTCTTTAGAAGTGATCCATCATGAATGGATGTGAAAATCAGACAACAGATGCGGCATTCACAAAGCAAGAAAACTGCAAACTTGGACACCAATATCAACATAATTATATGTTTAGAATTGCCTATTTATTAGCTAGTAAAGTCTGGTTTCATTTTGTTTTACTCGTACTGTATGGGAGCCCCTTTATCGTAGAATGCATGTCACTTGATGGACTTGCAACCTAATGGAAGAGACAGAAGAGGTTGATCTATTTATTGCCAAACACAAATCCCCCATTTATTGAATTTGAAATGAAAGCTCAGCAGCCTGTCCGACAGTACTGATCTTATTTGTGCATGAGCAGAGGGCAGGCAATATTAAGGTTTCACACCTGTTTATGTACATGTAGGCCATATCACTCTCTTACATGGGACTAGTCTCTAGACGTACACATTTGTATGTAGTACATTGTATGTAAGGTAGGTGTAGAATGTAATATAATTCAGTGTGTAAAATACATATTTATGGTTTGGTAGTCCTACATTTGAGTAAGAATATAACGAGTTATACATACTGTATAAAGTGTACGAGGAGAAAGAGAATGAATTGCTCTATTTTTAGAGCCCTATTTTGTTACTGTACCTGCTTTTGTTATTTTTAAATTATTTGTATTTATGCGCAGATCGCTACAACTTAGGAAAATCCTTAAATTGGCAACACATTGTCATATTTGCAAAACACATGTTAGCATTCATATTGGCAATTTCGCAGCAAAATTATTTCATATTTGACATTTGTGTTCAAATTTAATAAAATATATATGTTAATCGGCATTAACAAAATAGGGCTAAGTTGCCAATTTGTTCAATATTGCCTTGAAATAGCTCTCGTCCTTGATGGGTTAAAATCGTTGTATAATCTAGTGTCGAACCACAGACCTAGATTTTAAGGGAAACATTATTAGCAAACCTCCACACTAACTTTTTTTCGTTTATCTATTCTACCGACCCATTTAGGCAAGTACAATTTTTTTTTTCAAATCCAACTTGCCTAAACAGACAATTTACTCGCCCAAATCAAAATGTAAACATGAGGAAGAGAAAATTATCTTGTGATGGGTAGCCAAATCTGCTTACATGTAGTTTCTATTGTTCTATTGTTTCATGATGAGATTTACATACATGTGAGAAATAAGTTCTCGCATTTATAAACAGTTAGTTGCCATTTAGGGCCATCAAAATACATCATTCGTGAAATTTTACCTGGTTGACATAAATTTGTACTTGCACTGGGCAATAGGGTAAGCTTAATCTAATGTCGAGCCCTGTGATTGGTGCAATTTTTTATTGCATAATCAAATTACAGATAAACAATGTTTCCCAAGTGACTCGATCAGGTAAGTAAACTTCCGAAGTTCCGGAAGCACCATGTTGGAGTTTTAAAAAGAACTGTTAAAATAGAGATAGAAATATGAAGACGAGTGGATGGGCTGAGGAAAGGGAACTCTTTTGCAACATATATATGTTAAAGGGGAAGGAAATGCTGGAAATTCTGCTTGTTGTTACTGATAAGTGCAGAATTCCTGTTACTTCCTCTAATACATGAAGGTATCATTAATAATGGAAATAATCAATGTTTTTGAAACAACCATTACTGTTTTGACTGAGCACTAGAGGCTGCCATGTTTTCCAACGGTTCCATACAAAACGTCATCTGAGCGTGCACTAACACAAGCGGGTTATGTAACTCAATCTGCTGCTATGTCAGTAGTTACGTAACCCGTTTTTGTTAGTGCACGCTCAGGTGCACTTAGATGACATTTCATACAGAACCACTGGAAAACATGGCAGCCTCCAGTGCTCCAGTCAAAGCAGTTGATGATAGTGGTTTTAAAAACATTGATTATTTCGGTATTTCCATTTATTAGTGATACCCAAGAGGAAATCACTAGAGGTGACACAGACAGGAATTCTGCACTTATCAGTAACAACAATCAAAAATTCCAGCATTTCCTTCCCTTAATAATGTGAGAACTACTAAAAAGAGGTAATTCTAACTCTGAGACAGACACACTGACTGCTCAAATTTGAATTGTGCAGAAGAATAATTTTTTTTTATGCACACAAGTAACATAAAAAGTAGACAGAAATAAACAGTCTCTTCGAGGGGTTTACTCAAGATTACATCAGATTTTTTACTCTACCCCATTCTGAGAGGGAAATCTCAAGTCAAGTGTTCGCACTGTGTTGGTTGAATTCTGCCATAAACCATGTAACGAAGGGGCTACTTTTCAGCTGCACACGATGAATAGGACAAAAAGCACAGCGCATCGCGACATGCTGTCCACGAAATTTGCGAAATCTTTGTCTTTACTCTGACAATACTCGTATTGTTTGTTTAAAACTTAAAAGCAAGTCATATTGAATTTGCTTTGTAACAGGTATGGTATTATGTGTTATACTACGATTAATCAAATTGATGTAAAATAAATATGGATCTTCGACTGCGCGCAGTCGAAAATTATGCCTCCGCTATCACGTAATTTTTATATCAAGCCAAAATTAACATGCACTGAATTAATACTGTAAACTCAATTTTGATGGTAATTCATCAACCATATCTTGAGATATCACAATTACAAGCTATTTTGGCATATATACATGTATAATGAGTTCTGTGACCTTGACCTTTGACCTCATGACCCCAAGATTGCAGTGCTACATTGGCTCAAGATACATTCAGGTACCAAGTGTGATTGAAATCTGACATTCATTTCTTGAATGTTTACAATTACAAGCTACATGTATTTTGCATCTATGAATTCTGTGACCTTGAACTTTGACCTCATGACCCCAAAATTGTATGGTTACATCAGTCCCCTAAGATACATTCAGGTACCAAGTTTGAATGAAATCTGACATTCAGTTCTGTTGCCATTACAAGCCATTTGTGCGTATATATAGTCTGTAACCTTGACCTTTAACCTCAATACCCCAAAATTGTATGGCTTTATTAGCTCTCTATGATACATTTGGGCAATTCCGTGGTAACGGAATTACAATTCAGAGAAATTTTGCTCATTCTTTTTCATAATATGGATTAGTCCTATGACCTAAAGGCTTATCAACACTTTAATAAGTTCTGGAGATATACCTGCTGTCATATAGAAACAAAAATATGGAAATTTCATACATGAGGAAAGTGCTAGCACGTATGATACGTCGGTAACGGAATTACGGCAGAGAATGGGCCTTTTTTCCCACCTTCAACTTTCACATGAATTCCTCTGAAATTTAAAAGACATTTTGTGTAGATTTATTTTAAAATTCATTGCTATGGGTGTCAACTTCATGATAACATTAATTTTTTCATCTTGTTTGGTCGTAACTGACCATGTTTCCAAAAAAGGCAGCGGTAACGGAATTACATAAATGGTAACGGAATTACGCCTTCTGAAATTTACCTTAAAAAGTTTAATTTTTTGAATACCAGATAAGCTAAAATCCCTTTAAAATGTTATTTTTATGTTCAAACATTTATAAAAACCAAAATGCAAGATACTTTTATGCCAAATTATGAAGTAATATATGAATATGCCTGCTTAATTTGTTAATTTGGTAACGCAGTGTGAAATTTCTAAAAAAATAACTATTTGTATTTGTGAAATTCAAGTCAGTCTTCGTTTACATAGTCCTTGTTATCAAACTCTGCAGTCCTGGCTCAAATCAATGGTCACATATTTCTCTATTTATACTAGAAAGCTATCTAATGAACATGGTAACGGAATTACACTAGTAACACTGCTTTGTCAATTATCCACAAATTCTTCTAAACTATACATATCCATTGGATAAATATCACTTCTACCAAAGTATTTCATACACATATACTACAAAAACACTTTTTTGATCATGTACACTTCCTTATATTATGCAATTTGGACAAAACAGATTGGGAAGCAAGTGCTTAGCAGAACAATAAATCAAAGTCAGATGTCAAATGATGCATGTATCAAGGGTAACATGAATTGCTTGAAGTATATTATGCAATACACAATGTGTACAACTTGATATTAGAATTCAGAAAACCCTGGGAAGACTTATACATTTGACAACAAAGTATGTAACCATGCTGGTAAGTTTACAGGGGACCACCAGGCAAAGGACAACACATTATTATATGTTTTGGTACCGTTTTGTGATATCAAATAGATACCCGACATTTTGCAAAGGGTTGTGTAATTCATAAACAAATCAATTAATTTCCACCACTTACGGAACCACTGCTATTTCCTGGTTCCATACGGGCCAAGCATTTGTGAGTGCGCCAATGCTTTCACGCGTACGTCAATAGAATCCCGGATGATTCGTTCGCTCTGGCTCTGCACGCATATAGTCTTCGCAATTCAGACCGCATGAAAGCATGGTTGAGAATGGTGATGCTTTTTCCAATTATATATTTTTTCTGAAAACATATTTTTGTGAGCTTGTTGAAGGAATGGAATACTAAAGATGTTACCTTTCTATAATAAGAATATTATTTTTGGGTGGTGGTACCCTTTAATGGCCAGCACGGATAGGGTTCAATCCTATTGTCTGAATGTTAATACCAATAATTCTGGGAAGTTAAAAGCCAGGAAACTAATAAGTATGTTATGAGTAATTATATGAAGGAAAGTGTATCTCTTCTGTCCATTTGTGGCTCATTGAGGGTATCTATGATATGCTATTAGACCTGTAAATAATGTCTACCTGTATGCCATCTACTAAATTGTTCTAAATTAAACTCATCCATCTGATCAAAATTACTACTACTGAAGAATACTACCAAGACACTGTTTTTGATCATGAACACATACTTGATGCAATTTGGACATAATAAATTGTTAGAAGCATGTATAAGAACATTAATTTATAGTCAGAGATCAGGTGATACATGTATCAGGGATACAATTAATTGTTTGTAGTATATTATGTAATGCACAATGTGTACAACTTGATATTAAAGATGTTCAAGTTTTAAAAATCCTAAACTTATTTATAAATTGTACTAACAAAGTATGTTACAATACTGTCAAGTCAAATGGCCAGCAAGGATAGAGTTCAATCTTGTCTGAACTTTAATTCATCAGCAATAATACTGGCAAGCTACATTTTAAAGCCAGTGAATAAGTTAGCATGATACATGCATTTATATGAAGGAGAGTATAATGTATATCTATTCTGTCTGTTTGTGCCTCTTTTACATATTCTAAGACCTGTGAATAATGTAATTGGCCCGAATTCTCAAATCAGTAGCTCAACTTGAGCTTGGCTTAAAAAGACAAAACCTACCGGTAACAATATTCACCAGTAGACCTATTGTGTAGTTCCTGTATGGTGCTACAATATTTGAATGGTTTCCTTTCATTATCTAGTCAATCCCTTGAGTTCTGATATTAGGCAACAGGGCAATGGGCCCTTTGAAATATAGCCGAAGTATAGTCTGTCATCAGCCCAATTGTGTCTGGATCATCCTGGACATTTTCAGGTGACCTCTTATAATATTGACAGAATTTCAAAGGACCCATTGTCTTAATGCTTTTAAGCAGAAGCAAGGGATTGACTAGATAATGAGATGAAACTTTATACTCAATACTCCTGCTGGCGCAAAGTGGTACTGGTAGTCTTGGTCTTTTTAGACCAATCTCAAGTTGAGCAACTGATGAGATTTCAAGCCAAAGTCATCTACTATGTGGCCAACCATACTTCTCTGGTACTGTTTGCTTCAATAATTTGACAGTAATGTTACTATCCACAGCTTCTATCACTTGGCCAATTAATTTTTTGGCATTGTTTTCTTTGCAGTGTTGAACTACCACCCATTTCAATTTGAGGTCCTCCATGCCGCTGCTGATGACATTGCTAATATAGACTGTGTTGTTGCTTTTTCCTCTGTTCTGAGTGTTCTTGCTGTTATCTTGGACACTATCTTCCTCAATACTACCTGCAGTCTTAGACTTCAACAAGGGGAGGGTGTTGGGGTTGGGTGATCTATTTTTTTATTTTCTTGCCAAAGACTGCAAGATTTTGTTTGTTTATACTTTGTGAAAACTATGCCTGACATATGTTTAATAGATAAACTGTTTCTCAACTATTTTTATGGCAAAAGAACAGAAGGTCATAAGAGAGGATCTATCTCATTTGATATCTTCCTTTATATTCATAATTTGTTTTTTACTCATCAGAAGTTGGATTTTGTTTTCCCCCCTGTATAGCAGGTGGAGTCCCTTTCTTTCAAAAACTTCCTACCCACTTTGAAGTCAAATTAATGTTGCATCCCCTACCGATGTAATTCCGTTACCGATGTAATTCCGTTACCATGTAATTCCGTTACCGATGTTTTCATAGAAATGGGTGAAGATATTAAAGAATTGGGTGTTTGGGATTTCAAGGACACAATATTTTAGCATTGGATTTACAATTACAGAATAATTCATCAATATTAAAGTTCTTTAAAAAAACTTTGTTGGAATTTCGGTAACGGAATTACATACAAATTGGAGTAGATTTGGTCATTCTGTCCAGCAAATATTGGTTCCGGTTGGAACAAGTGCTTTACAAAATAATAAGATTATCCATATACTAGTATAACTGCAAAGTATACAAAGGAATAAGTTCAGGGATCAATGATTTATTGATTTGGTATTGAATTTAGTCATTTTTTCAATTCTGAAGCCTAGAAAACCCAAAAAGTTCAAACACTGCTTTCAGAAAAACAGATTAAGTTATTCATAAACGGTCTTCTATTCACTAATATATAGGACGTTGTCCACCCAAAATATGCTTTGAAATTGTATTTCATAAACTTTTAAATTTTCCATTTTTGGCCTCTCTCATCCGGAATTGCCCATTTACATACCTATTTTGATTGAAATTTGAAATTCGGTTCTTGACATTTTGCCATTACAAGCTATTTTTCATATATATTGCGCCCTGTGACCTTGACCTTTGACCTCATGACCCCCAAAATCTAATCAGATCATTGTCACCCCAATATGTACACTCATACCAAGTTTGAAATTGATCCGTCAAGAACTTGAGATGTCGCGACAACGAAAACGGGACGTACGTACGGACGGACGGACAACCCGAAAACATAATGCCTCCGGCCACTTCGTTCGCGGAGGCATACAAATTAAAAAGTCAGATATTGGGAACTTACTGACTCGATGTTATCGCAATCCAATTTGAAGCCATTTTTACAAATTTTAGTTAGCAAGCGTGCGTCACTGACCCTCGTACTGTCCGAGTCGCGCGCCTACGATTTACAGTGATCCGACTGTCCAGCTAGAACTTAGATTTTAGAAGAATATGATTATGAAGAAAGATTTTTTGGTCTACATAAAAAGTTGCCCTCATCAGTGCCGCAATGATCGGCCATCGCCATCAGGCATTACAATCTTCGCATATTTACTGTTTTTACGCATTTCTGCAGCTGCAAGGTCAAGTCTCAAGACAAGAGCAAATTAATCTCCAAATTCCAACATGTCACATTCACTCACACTGTCACAGTCACTCAAAGATGCATGTGTTGTAACTTGTACTACTGTCACTGCACTGCACTGCCAATGTTCATCTTCTTCTTCTTCTTCTATAATCTTCAAAGGGCTATAATGCAGCCTATCTCGAAGATGAACTTAACTTGTGTACACGATATAAGGAGGAGTGTGGGCCTAATCAAAATGTGTTGATTCATAGTGGTTTGTTACAAGATCTTTGAATTGATCAAGTGAGACTGCATTAACCACTGTGCTAGGAAGTTTATTCCATTCTAGTATAGTCCGTTGAGCGAATGCAAATTTGTCGATATTGCCCCTTGGACGGTATGTTTGGAAGCACATATTGTGATTTTTCCTAGTTTTAGATGAGTTTATAGTGAAAAATGTATCTGGAGGAATTGCAACGAGGTTATTCATGATTCTATAAACCATGCCATGGTGAGTCTGCTCACAGCGCGCCTTGAAGATAGGCTGGGCCATTTTAGCTTGCTGATCATAACGGACACGCTGCTTGTTCTTCGATAATCAGCCGTGACATAACGAGCAGCTTGTCTTTGTATCCTCTCTAGTGTCTGGATTTCTGAGATTCAACTGCAAACTGCAAGTTCATCAGCCGCGGTTGATCAGTTTTTTTCACACGTAATCTTACTCTTATTAATAATAATAGTAATAAGCGCCAGCGGACACTGAAGCTGCACTGGCGATCGCACTATCCTCACGTCACAGTGACACAGGGCATTCATTCTCCGGGGAGACCTAGGCCAGAGAACCGGGGGAGGCCGTGGCTGCGATCGCGGTAGCGCATGCTATCACAGGAATCCGCGAACATACCACACATTGTAGCCATCAAAAGAGGGAAACCCAACGTTTCACGATAAATATAATCAAAGAAACATACAAATTAGTTATCAAGTTAGTCATCCTTACCTCTGAATAAGAGCTAGTTCCTTTCGATATTCTGATATTTGTGTGTTTTGCAGCTAAAGCAGTCTGCTTCTGTGACTCGAGGGAGTGGTGAAAACCCGGAAGTACGGTTGAAGGTACAATTCGCTGAATCACAGCTTCCGCATGACAAAGTATACCTTCTTACAACTCGAGCAGAACAGAAACTGCACTCAGCGAAATTACAAGGGGCAAACAAGATGCGGAAATCGTCTGCATTGTGGGAATGCTGCATGAATTCATTCATAAATTCAGGGTAATCATTCGTCACTTCTAACCAATCATGAGAAGGGGCCCGGGCGACCCGAAATGAAGATGACCGTATAAGGAAAAAAATAATGCATGGTGCTCAAGTGGCGCCGCCTGCAACGCGGTTCAATAATGTAGTCTAGGAGATGGCGTGAAGCCCCAGGCCTGATACCTGATACCCCACATGTAAAATACATACAGAAAACAAGGTGGGGCTGCATGGTGCATGGGGAGGCACGTGTCCCCCCCCCCCCCAAGTCCCCCCCCCCCCCCTCCACCCCAACACACACGCACACACACACACAATTTTATTGAATTTTTTCTTGTTATAGTCCTCCAAATAAACGGAACAAAAAACATCAATAACAATTTCGTGAACAACAATATTCATGGATGTTCCATAACCAGTAAAAGGAAATTACATCTTATAACAATTTACATCACATGATGACAATTTGAGGTTTTTAAAGGGATAGTTGAGTTTTGGTAATGAGAAGACAATTTTGATCAAACTGAATTTTAGTAACCAAAACCTGCACCATTACATTTCTAACCAACAGTTATAACTCCACCATGCTCGAAAGGAATTTAAAAAAGACAACAAGTAAAAAGCCTGTTATCATTCGGGCGCTCTCCGACACTCATCGGTTTCAACCATTTTAAATAAAATATTGTGCATATGATGTTTTGTTGAAATAGTGATTAGACTTCGAGAGATAATCAACAACTATTTAAAAACCTCTTTTGTAAATTTTTGAAAAGAGGAAGCATTTATAAAAAAAAAATAACGGCTGATTCAAAATTATCGAATAATTGTGGGGGCCAACAATTATTACAAATGGTTATGTTTTTGGATATTTCAGCCATTTATGAACCGATTTTGATCAAATAAAGTTTATTCTGTCATTAAAATTATATGCTCTTTCAAATTCGACACTCAGTTTTTCATTATCTCACAAAAAATGATTTTGTGTAGCGCCCTCTATACCAAAACTCAACTATCCCTTTAAGCTAAGATTTAAAAAAAAAAACACCCGCTACCTCTACCCCTCCCCTCCCCCCCCCCCCCCCCCCCCCCCCACCCACCCCCTGCACACTCACCCTCTCTCACCTGCCCCGGAAATCTGCTCACATTCCTTTGGAAATAATGTTTACAAATATATAATAATTATATCAATACTTTTTAAATGTTACAAGCTTACAGGAGAAACATCGCGTATAAAGGGTTTATTCTATACTGCCTTACATATTAAATCTTATTCTAATTTTACTGTTTCCCAGTTAGTAAGTGAAGCCCTAATTTCCCCATTTTAATTGCTATTCTCTTTTCTGCATTTTAGCAATGGTTGGTTGTACACCCTCTTTTCTAAATACAAAAAAATACATTAAAAAAAAACACACACACACACACACACACACACACACACACACACTTTTCCCCCTCCAAATAAAATATACAGAGACTTACAAATTACAGTTGAGTCTAAATAACATTACATTTTAACTAATTGCGATATAACTGAACAAAAAGTGAACTTATAATACATAAACAACATGACTGTATTGTAGCCCAAATATATATTGTATACCCAAAAATTATTATGGCCTATAAATCAATAAGACACCATGGTCCAGACATTTGGAATGCTTTACCTGACAAAATTAAACACTCTGCATCTCTTTATTCATTTAAAGCTTCGATGAAAAAATATTTAATATCCAAATATTCATAAACATAATCAGGGTCTAAAGTATTGTAATTGTTTCTTTATATTGACTAATTTTAAGATAACCAGTTCATAAAAAAAATAATCAAACACTTATTGCACATGCACTCACCCACATGTACACACTTGCATTTTGTTTTTTCTTGTTTTTCTTTCTTTCGTCCCATTTTTTAATTATTTGTTTAAATATATTTCTTTTTTTTCAGATACTTTCTGAAAAATCACTTGTGCGTGACACTAACAGCGCCATGTACCCCCTCCCCTCCTGCTGCTATCGACTCAAGCATTCATGCTTATGATATGATTATTTGCATTACATTCAACTGATTTAAGTTCTGAATTATATATATATATATATATATGTATTTTCTTTTGATATCAAATGTCACATTTTATGTAAATCAATTATGTTATACACTTGTATTGTTATTTGAATATGTTGATTTTGATTTTTCTTTAATAAATGCAGAAAAACATCTGCTAAAAAAAAAAAAAAAAAATATGTTGCCTTGATTGTTTCAGTGCACTGAAATTTCATTGAGAGTTAGCGCCATCTACGTTCATGTTTGGTGAATGGTACGTGTAAACTAATAGTACCGCGATTTTAGACGTGCATGTGGCGATTGCGGTCGTATGCCTAGTCCGCTGCGTAAGGGGGACAGGATGACAGGCTGTGGTGTACCGTACCGCATAAACTTAGCTGCTTTTTATTATTTTCATGCACAGATCCAAACGTAACCTGTTGCGAACTCTTTGATGATTGCGCATAGAACTGTAAGGAAGTTGGGTTCGTTTGTAATGTCTTAGCCAAACTATGGCTTCATGAGGCCTCATTTTGGATTATTTTACGGAATTAACCCACTTTGGATGATTATTGACTGCGCTTTGAAGAGAAAATTCGATTGGATTTAACGACATCAAAGGAGCGGTAGCGAGACAAAACATGTCGAAGGTGCAGGTGGCGGTCCGTGTTCGTCCATTCAATCGAAGAGGTAAGAGGATTTTCTACCATTAATTATATCATTTTTGTGTGTTTAAATTCCGAATTAAGACATGCGTGTTTTTCACTAACATTGTGAAATGTAATACATATTATTTTCACATTTTGTTGTTATCCACAGAGATTGATTTGCAGACGAAATGTTGCGTGGACATGGAAAACAATCAGACAATGCTGTACCCGGTGACGGGCAAGTCATCGGACCGGTAAGTAGGCGTGTCGCCCGAGGTCTCGGCTGGCTAGCTCCCACGGCATAGCCATAGGCAAGCTAGGGCTAGTGTAGGGGGCGTGGGCGTGGGAATATTATTATTTCAAATCAATATTATAATATTAGTTAGATGACAAGATTGTCAGGTCTGGGCCAGGCCACACATAGGTACATTACAATAGCGTTGTGCGGAGATCAACCTCTTCCGCCCTCTGCACTATCCAACGGAAACAATTTTTGTTTGTCGGCTGTTTTCTCCCTCAATTTACCAGCAAATGCAAAAAAACTTTTGTTTATGTGATCCACAATTCATACACTTGATGATAATTACCGACTTTGTTGTTTTGAAGACCGCAAAATGTAGAAATAAAATGATTATGTCCCGTCCGTTTTCCTTACCGATGCGTCCTAAAACACACCGTTCAACGGTTGAACGCAACAGTGTACGAATGGCCGGTATTGTTATCTCCCGCTTATTAGCATATATTGCGTGTAAATGGTTCACCTGAGTGAACCATTTACTTTGTAGATGTGGGTCAGGCCTTGTCCGGCCCTTGCTTTGGCACGACCATTGTCTATTTAACTTGATGAGTGAACCCTTTCCACGGCTATGACTGTACCAAAAACTATGTCAATTCAGAATGAAGATCTGAGTATTCAGTAAATAGAAATATGAATTTGAATTTGATTACGTTGAATAGAATTATAAATTATATTTTTGTACATAACTATAACTATATAATTGTACATCATGTTTGATGTCAGAACCTCTCAGTCTCAATCTCATTAATTTGAAATAAAGTTTTATTAAACCCTACATCATACATTGAAAATAAAACTTGCATGTTCATTCTTCTTCTTCTTCCGATACTGTGCAGAACCTCCTAGGAGTATACTCGCACAAGTTGATGTTGAGCTCTCAGTTGGTGCAGACATGAGTCTCATTAAAAAATAAACAAAATTTTTTGTAAAATTAGATTTTGATAAACACTTTTTTAATGCTGGTTTTTAGAACAAATGACATTCTCTTAGAAGACGTGCTAACGACTTGGTATGCATGACTACAAATTAAAGGGATAGTTGAGTTCTGGTAAAGAGAGTACTTACAGTTTTGGTCAAACTGAATTTTAGTAACCAAAACCTGCACCATTACATTACAAACTAATATTTATAACTCCACCATGCTCGAAAGGAATACAAAAATTACTATTGACTAAGTAAAAAGCCTGTTATCATTAAAAAAGAGTCGTTAAAACTCAAGAGGGCGCTCTCTTAACCCTCATTGGTTTCATCACATTTAAAATGAAATATTGTGCAAGTAATGTTTTTTTGAAATCATTATTAGATAGAGAAATAATCAACAACTATAATTTAAAAACCTCTTTTGTAAATTTGTTAAAAGAGGAAGCATTTAAATTTTTTTTCTTCAAAATCATTGAATAATTGTGGGGCCCCACAATTATTACAAATGGTTATGTTTATGGATATTCCAGCCATTTCTGAACCGATTTTGATCAAATAAAGTTTATTCTGTCATTAAAATTGTATGCTCTTTTGAATTTGACACAAAAAATTATGTTGTGTAGCGCCCTCTATACCAAAACTCAACTATCCCTTTGAAGGGATAGTTGAGTATTGGTCAAACTTAACTTTAGTAACCAAAACCTGCACCATTACGGTACAAAATAATAGTTATAACTTCACCATGCTCGAAAAGTATACACAATTACAAACGACTAAGTAAAACCCTATCATTCAAAAAGAGCCGTTACAACTCAGGGCGCTCTAAAAAATACTTTTCGTACAAAATTGTGCATTTAATGTTTTGTTGAAATAATGATTCAATAGAGATATCATCAACAACTTTTTAAAAAACCTATGAACAGATTTTTTTTCAAAGTAGTCTTCAAGCATTTCTAAAAATTTGTCTAAAAAGTCGAAATATCCCCTGAATTTTTGAATAAAAATATATTATGTTTATGGATATTTCACGAACCGATTTTGTTCAAATAAAGTTTATTCTGTCATTAAATTGTATGTTCTTTCAAATTTGACAGTCAGTTTTTCATTATCTCACAAAAAAATATTTTGTGAAGTGCCCCCCTATACCCCCTATACCTTTAATTGTGCTAGGACGTACTTGATCTGCTTGGCAAATTGCTCTCAGATTGTTTTTGAGATTAGTATGTACTCGTACACAATGGAAGGAAAATTATCTTTTTTCTCTTGTAGTTGAACAGAAATATGAATTGCCCAATCGGGCAACCAAATTAGACCAATTTACATGTATAACAATTTACTTGCCCAACATCAATTTGACTTGCCCCTGGCAACAGGGCATGTGCTAGTGTCGAGCCCTGTGTGCAGCATACATTTGAACAAACTACAATGGAAATATAATAAGCACAAGCCCGCTGGCCCAGGGCCACTAAAAATTATAGCTTTGGGCCACCAAACTTCATTGATCCTAAATTCCTCTAGCCCGAATGAGCAGGAAAATATAACTTGATTTTTCTTTGTTTGGGGCTGCCAGCTAGATCCAGGTTTCAGGCCACTGGAATCTGAAAATCTTGTTTGAATAACAAGGTCAAGGCAAAACAGTGAATTTAAAATGTTCCATTATTGCTTGAAGATCTACAAATTATAAAGCTAAGGCAGTGTTCTTTTTCACAGAGAGTGATAAATAAATAGAACAGTCTACCCTTTGTAGAAAGTTCGTCCATAAATGTCTTTAAATCCAACTTGGAGAGATTTTGGTCTGTAAAAAGAGACAAATTTAGTCCTCCTGAAAGTTTTGCCTGCCCATGGGGGGGGGGGGGGGCAAATAAATGTGTAAAATATAAGTCCACATCCAAGGTTTATAAAAAAAGGTCCATGGATACAATCATACAAATCATACAATACCATACCATGGTTTTGTACATTATACTGTACAGTACAAAATTAAAGAAATTAACCTCAAGCTTGACTGTACACTTCGGTCATTCACATCAGATAACATGTTATCAATGGGACAGAAAGAGATAATAGCAGACACTGGGGAGAGACAAAATCAATACAGAGAGGTTTCCCTACCATTGACTACAGGTTTAAGGCCCTGTGTTTAGTCACAACAATGCAGTGAAAGCAGTGAGCACCACTCATTGTGCTGGGTGCAAAAAGGGGGATTGATCTTTATTGTTGGCTGCTCTGTGATGTAATGACAATACACAGTGGCTATTGTGATTGATCATGTTAGACTTAGACACTAGCACTCGTGCATATGTCACAGCTATTCATTGCCAGGAGTAATGGTTATTAAACAATGCACGAAAGCCAACAAAGTTTGACAGGCATTTGACCCGGGGAAAGCAATACCATTAAACTACTATGTACAAAAATACCTTGGCCCTTTTGTACTAAAATAAGTGTTGTGTCAGATCTGAGGCTATTTATTGGCATGGATAATGTTTCTAAACAAATAACAACGTTTAACCCAGAGGAAGCAGCACCATTGTATTGTGTATCAAAAGGGGGACTGATGATATTGATTGTTTTTAAAAACAAAAAATGTAAATTGTATTTTTAGAATGTTAATTGTACCCAGGGAAAGCAATACCATTTTACTATAAAAATGTACAAACATACATGTCCCTTGGCCCTTTTGTACTATTAAAATAAGTGTTGTGTCAGATCTGAGGACTGAGGCTATTTATTGGCATGGATAATGGTTCTAAACAAAGCAAAAAGGCAACAAATTTTAACCCAGGGGAAGCAGCCCCATTGTATTGTGTACAAAAAGGGGGACTGATCATATCTATTGATTGTTTTTCTTTGATGTAAATTGTAAATATACCTCAATTGGTCGTTTGTGATTATTGATGCAAAATACTGCTTAGCACCAAAATGAGAGTCAATGTACACTGAAGTGAAGGGCCTACATTTTTTATCCTTGCATAATCTTCTTCAGTCAGAGGTTGACTGGTCAACCAGACTAATTGAAGTAATTGTGCACAATTGGTAGAATGTTTGAAACAAAAAGGGCACAAAATGCATAACTTGCTACAATGTATGATGGTATAAAGATACACTTTTGGTTGCCTAGTCAGGTAAATTGATGGCCCAAAGGCCACATCTAATATTTTTTTTTGTGGCTCCTGGGTAGCAGGCCAGTTAATTTTGAGTCAGTATGCAAACAAAGTACAATTTGAATTTTTGTTAATTGCACAGCCCTGGGAGTGGGAGGATCATGACATAGCCTGTATAAATCTATGGACTAAGTATTAGACTACAAGTACAGATGGAATCTATACAATGTCAATTATGTGGTGGTTTAAACTTTTAAACCTTCAAAGGTGCAAGGTTAATGACTTCAATTTGCTTTCGACTGGTACTAGCATAAATCATGTTACTGTAAAGTCCAACATACATACAGGTACGCTGTAAAGGGCTAAATTGGTTTGAAGGCTGTCAGTGTTAGCTGAGAGGCTGGTTGGTGGTGGTGGTGGTGGAAGTAATGTCAATAAATGGCTTCCTGTGTCAGCCACTGACTGTAAATATGCCTAGTATTGGCACCAGAGAACAATTTATTTTTTCGGGGAGGGGGGGGGGGGGGGGGGGGGGGTTACTTTTCAAGCTGGCCTGCATAAAAGTGGCACTATAATGTTCTTTTGCATTGTACTTTATGGAAGTGTATAGAGGACTATTAATGAATTTCTAACCCTATCTCTTTTTTTCCTGTGTCAAACACTGACTGTAACTATGCCTGGGAGAAATCTAATGTTTGTTTTTGGGGGGCTTCTATTCAAGCTAGTCTGCGTACAAATTGCAAGTGCTCTAAAATTGTCCTAGATGCAAATTTAATACTAATTAATACTTAATAGGGAAGGGGGCGGGCAATTTTATGATTTTGGGGGCCCTGAATTGAATATTTTGGGGGGCTAATTGCCCAGAGCCCCCTTTATTTATTCCACTGATTTGCACATGACCATCGTCTTCCTTTATAGTTTTGAAACTTTTGATACCTTCAATATGTTGTTGAATTTACCTCAAAGTGCCTGAAAAGAGTTCCCAGGATATACATGTACAATATCATGGAGTTCAATGCAAAATTACTTTCAGAGTGTTTGTGTAGGTCAGTACTTGGCCAGTGAAAAGTAGCCCTGAAAATAAGTGGGAATAGTTGTGCACAGTGTATTGGCCAAACAATTTAGCACATTGTTTTTAAAGGGGTAGTTCAGTTTTGGTAGAGAGGGCGCTGCACCAGTGCACATCACAATATTTTGTGAGGTAATGAAAAACTGAGTGTCGAATTTGAGAGAACATGCAATTTTAATGGCAGAATAAACTTTATTTGGTCAAAATCGACCCAGAAACGGCTGAAATATCAATAAATATATCTGACCCTATAATTATTTGGGGCCCAAATAATTAGATGATTTTTTCATAAAATTAAAAAAATGCTTGCACTTTTAAAAAAATTGTCAAAAGCATTTTTTAAATAGTTGTTGATGATCTCTCTATTTAATCATTATTTCAATAATACATCACATCCATAATTTTGTATGAAAAATGGTTGAAACCGATGCCTTTTTAGAAAGCGCCCTCTTGTGTTTTAATGGCTCTTTTTGAATGATAACAGGCTTTTTACTTTCGAGCATGGTGGAGTTATAAATATTAGTTTGTCCAGGTTTTAGTTACTAAAGTTCAGCCTTACCAAAACTGTACTACCCCTTTAAAGATTATAAACTTGTTTCAACATACATGTACATGTAGTAATGCTCTGCCACAGGTTTATGTACCGGTACTTACAGATCTAGATAGTTTTGGTTATAAAGTAAACACAGGAAGTGGTATACATGCAAACAATGCTAAATGTGTATTTCATGAACTCTTTTTATCTAGGATGTTTCCTTTAGAAAATGACAATTTATGACAACCTTGATGGTTGATCAGGCTTAGTGCACTTGTGATCAATGTTACACCTTTTTAGATTTTTCCCCTTGGAACAAAATATTTAGATATATATAATAGAAATTCATTTTTTAAACCAATTAATTATGATTAAAGTCCTCAGTGATAAGAACATAATATACCACATCTATCTAGATCTTAGGCACTTTACAATTCACTTATTACTCCAGTTAGCTAGTAAATTAAGCTTTTTTTACATTGTAAAATTGATGTTTTTTTCTATCTCGTTTTCTCCCCTCTTCCATCATCCCTGTTCTCTCCAACGCACTGATGAACACAGGAAAGGACTCAGAGTAAGTACATATTTGATAATAATAATAATAATATATTACATTTATTAGCGCTTAATACAACGTTTCTAAGCGCATTAATTATCATATCAATTACATCTAATTATAGTTTTTCATCCCAATGACACAAAATAATGTAGATTGACTTTGTGCAATGATTCAAATAACTTGAATTTATGAGGTTATTTCAATAGAATTTAAATCATGTAAAAAAAAAAAAACACTCCTACTTTAAGGGTAACAATTGATAGGAAAAAGTTTGTAGCATTTTCTTGTATTTAATCATACATGTTGGTATTTAACAAAGATCCATTGCTAACTATCTTGCATTGATACATCCATTGATTACAATCTCAATCTTGTTCTGTTTTGCAGACATTTGCATTTGACCACTGCTTCCTGTCCATGGATGAGAAGAACAAGAAGTTTGCAGGTGAGTGCTTTGTAAATTAATATTTCCCATAACTTCAATAAGTGCCATTTGTAGTGCCATTTGGAATGTAGGCACACTTTGTGTATTAATTAATGTAATTTCATAACAGATTATAGTGACCATTCTAACAAATTGACCAAACAGAAATGACTAGATGTGATAGCGTTTTATTTCCCTTTGATATTAAAACGATTACAATAGAGGTCTTCACTCTTCACACAATTGGAATTTTATAGATTTTTCAAAACAAATTTACTTTCTATCTAGTGAAGATTACTGATCTATTACAAATTGTTGGATGTAAATCTTGCAAAGTTTATTTTATTTTATTTTTTTTCCGGGATTTGAGAGTAAGGAAAACATAGATATTTAAAATACTCACTACTCAGTTAAATGTAATTAGTGTAAAAACAAAGAAATGCATGGGTGTGCCCCCCCAATCAGTCCTACCATGCTATGCCACTGTCCATTGTAAACAACAAATATATTTATAAATTACAAACATACAAACAAATACAATTCAAGTGATGACCTTTTCATTGCCCCCAAATCAAAAACAATTTCCTTTTACCTCTCCTCCTGTCAACTGTCATGCACAATTAATGCATTCAATATGAAAACAATTGACACACGCTACTCACGACAAGCACACAGTTCCTCATTAAGCTCTAAACTCCCCTAATCTTTAGTCTTTTACAGAGCAATTAATGTACACTCGGTTTACATGCATAATGTACTGTACACTGACAGTATACAGACCTGTACAGAGATGTACTGCACAGACAGCGCAGTACACCCTACGCAATCAGTGTTCGCCACTGGGTTGGATTAATTGATGATGCACATCATCTGACTTGTACAGTACATGTTTTATTTTTGTGTGTGTGTGTGCTGACACTGCTGATGCATTCTCTGAGTCTCACTCACTCACTCTCTGTGTTTTTTAAATATTTTGTATGTTAAACTCCTTTTAAAGGTGACTTTTCTAAAACGATAGAGCCAATTCTATGATATTTGCCCCTGAGACAATTGCTCTGTTATCGATTTTCAATAAGCCATAACCAAAACCCCAAATTGAATTAATGGTCCCTAACCTCCTTTCCCATTCTAAACTTATGAGAAAAATACAAAGTCTATTCCTAATCACCTTTAAAAAGATAATATGGTCCAATAAACCCTTCAAGTTCAAGCAATTGTTGTTGGATGCAACTGTTGCCATTCTAAACTTTCACTGCACAGTCAGAACAGCACGTTAAAGCATACATGCGTGGGTTAGAATGGGTAGTCAGCAAATTCCAACTCGTACTCCACCGTAATCTCCCGAGGTAAACTCACGATATGTGTTGAATCGAACGAAGAGCGGTGCTTCTTACTGTATGAAATTGCATGCAGCACACAACTGGTATCTATATACCGAGCGAATTGCTCGAGTTGTCAGTGATGTCACCTGAGCCCTGAGGCAATCGCTGATAAGATAAAAAAGCTGCACTTTGAAGTCGGGTGAGGTTAAGCGTGTTACGTAATAGTTTCGCTCGTAAACATCTCTGATGGAATTCCATACAAATTAGTACAAATATTCCGAACGCGATTCGGGCCTTCGTGAAGTGGGACAGTTTGCGATCACTACTTATAACTGAGCCAATGGGGATTACGTACCGTGCGTAAAAATGCGCAATATGGATCCCGGTCTAAATTCCCTTTAATAGTGACATTAAACCATCTCATTGCTGTGATTTCCTCCCTAGGCTCCCTGTCCCCTATTTATAGTATGAAAAAACAAACATAATAGGCCACAGATGGAGTCACAGACAACACATAAATAGTCATTGTTACCTAGAGCTGATATGGCTAGAACTTTGCAGATTATGCAAAAACATGCATGCATCTAGTAGGACAAAGGACAAGTGCTATAGATGTGCTCTGAATACATTGCACACAAGTGTTGGCCAGCGGGCATATTGCATGTAAAAAAGGTAATCAGCTTTAGGATTTGTTGACGGCTCACTTCACCTAGATCTTGTTCATGTTCGTGTCAATGCATTTCCCTTTTGCTGAACGCCTGAAGGTCCAATGTTTATATTCACTGGTGCACAGTCTACATTATGAGTAAATGTATACATGTATGCAGATGGCAGTGATCATGGCCCCATTGCAGATTCAAATACAATCGATTGTAGGTTACAATTACAATTGATTGTAACTTGTAAGTCAGAAAATTTGCTTGTTTTAACCAATCAGATTTGCACATTTAGAACACATGATCTGACTTAGAATTAATTGTAACTTACAATCGATTGCATCTCTTTCTGCAATGGGGCCGATATGTGATATTCTTGATTCACACAATCCAATCATGTCTGTTTTTAAAATAGAAATTTTGAATTTATAAAAATAAACTTTGGTAATTTATATTTTCTCAAAGAATACAGAACTTTTTAGTACAAGACTTGTAGCTGCAGCCATCATATTTTTGGTTAACACAATGCTACTGAATATGTGACTGGATATATTAAAACCCGGCACTTGTTCGTAAAAATTAAAACGTAGATTTTCATACCATTAGAAAGGCCTCATCACAAGCTTTCATTTGATGCTTTGTTCTAACTAATTGGTCAATAATTGGCGAAGATATGATTGTCAAAAATGTACAATCATAGACCTGTCTTTTACACACATTGTGTCAAACTTAAAATGCCCATTTCTTCAAAACATGAGTTACCGACAAGTGCAGGGTTTTGCTATAGCTGGTCACATATCATCTCCACCCCCCTTTAATCAGTCATGATACATCATGAAAACAAACGCATGAGGCAAGGCATGTCTCATTATCTCTAGATAGCAGCTAGAGGATAGCAATTACAGCCACATAATTGCATGCAGACTGCATTGTGACAAGGTAGACAGTTGGCTTGTTATGATCAGATTTGAAGGATTGATTTATTGCCTGCTTTTCCTTGTCATGCATTTATTTCCCCCCTTACACAGAATTCTTTGTGAACACTTAAAGGGTACCAAAACTACCAACACCCACAAATAATATTCTTATTTATGAAAGGTAACATCTTTAGTAGTCCATTCCATCAACAAGTTCAGAAAAAACATGTTTCCAGAAAAAAGAAGAAAAAAAAATTGGAAAACGTATGATCACCATTATAGAGCATGCGTTCATGGGTCTGCATGTATGAAGACTACCTTTGTCCAGAGCGAGCGAATCGTCCGGGATTCTATTGTCTCCAAATGTACGCGTGAATAGAATTGACGCACTCGCAAATGTTTGGGCCGTACTGTACGGAACCATGAAATAATAATGGTTCCGTAAGTGGTAGTAATTAATTGCATTGTTTATGAATTACACAACCCTTTGCAAAATGTTGGGTATCTAATTTGATATCGCAAAACGGTACCAAAACATATAATTATGTGTTGTTCTATGCCTGATGGTCCCCTTTAAATGCAGTGAAAAGTATACAGAGGCTCAGGTCAATTTAGTCACAGAATTGCTTAAAATAACAAATAGCCTTCAAAAATCACAAAAGAGCCTTTAACAAAAATCAGAATAGAGCCCCCGTAATTTATCATCGAGTTCAATGCAAAGCAATTTCAGAGTGCGTAATTCAGTGCCTTCTGGCTTGAAAAGTAGTCCTCGAAAATAGACATTCATTTTTTCCCTGCTTAAATGTCTGATATTATGATCTTATTACCAATATAGATTCATTCTACCCCCCCCCCCCCCTCCCCACCAGTTGAAACAATTCACTATATGTTATCTAATAAATGTAAGGAAACATTAATACAATATTAATGTAGCTGGCTACAGGATATGTTTCTATTTTACCATTATGTCCTTTGATTACTTAAGTTAAGGACAGTTGAGTTTGGCGCTGGATGATTGCCTTCATGGCAACCGCTCGATCAGGAATGTCTTGCTTGCCTGACATTGTTGAATAGAACCCATTACCAGGGCTCCACACTTACCTTTTTTGTCAGTGCCCCAGTAGGGCCAGTGAAATAATTTCTTCCCCTTTTCTGGTGGCCCGAAAGAAAAATTTACTGGCCCAAAAATTTCATGAGTAAACTTTTTACTAGAAATATTGAAAATATTAATCTTTCCCGATCAAAGCATCAAACTATGATTATAGATGAAGCTTGACATGGAAGAAAACAAGATTTTTCTAATTTTGTCAATGTCGGGTTGAAAATCTGCTTGCCCGATCGGGCCACCGAAATATGACTTTAATACATTTTTGCTGGCCCAAAATGCAATTCCACTGGCCCCGGGCCAGCGGGCCAGTGCGAGTGTCGAGTCCTGCATTAACCATGGCAATGAAAAGCTGCGATGTCACACTTTAGCACTCTATTAGCTATCAGCTTGGTGATTATGATAGCCCCAGAGCAGCATATACTCCATACATGTGCAGACATACCGCAGTACATAATTTATGTCACATTGCAAAGTGGGCCCGGTCAGATTTGGCATTAATTGACAGATTTTCGTTCATTCGACTCACATTTTCGTGGCAATACATTTCCCACTCTTGTGACTCTCCGTATTGTCTGCATAAATTTGTGCTCAGCAGATTTAATGTCACACTGAATTTCTGATTCATTTGAGAAACTCTAAATTAAATGACATGAAAGATGGCATTTACAGTGTATTTTCTTCAATTTGTTAATGCCCAAACTTAAAATGCTAGCAAAGTTTTAGCTGTATGTCAGCCAGTGGGCATGGTCAGATTTGGCATTAATTGACAGATAAGTTCATCCGACTCACATTTTGGTAGCAATCCATTTCCACTCATTTCCTCTGCATTTGTGCAGGAGTATAGCTGATTAATAATGCACACTCAATTTCTGATTTTCTAAACAGGTTATACTGCAGATGGCAATGACAGTCATGAAGATGGCATTTTACAGTTAGATAATGTGGCCCGCTGCCCCTAGCAAAGTATCAAATGCACATGTATGTTGGCCAGTGGGCACAATGTGATTTGGGGATTAATTGACAGATAAGTTCATGTGACTTGATTTTGTTCAAGGCGAAGTTGGAGTGTGTTTGAATTCCTCTATTAAGAGTACATTTTTTTCGCTAAAGTGGGGGGGTGTTTGAACACCCCAAACACTCCCCTCAGTACGCGTAGATGGACTTGCATTTTTGCACACAGGCCACCACTTAGGGCAAGCCCTGTTTACCAAAAAAAAATAGACATCAAGATGACACTTATTTTCTGAAATGATGAATAATGCGCCAATATAGCAGTTTCAGGCTGTTAGCTAAGCTTATATAGTCCCACCTCCCCATCAATGCGGCACTATAATAAGTCTACAGTTTACAAGTGATGCTGTTCAGGGTGATTTTGCCCCTAACTTGTGTTATTTGCTGTGAGTTATAGAACATTTATAGTGAGTTCTAGATTTAAAACACATGTCTGAGTGCTAATTTAATGTACCTAGCAAGTATGCAAAATCAAATCAAAGCCAATCTAGATTTTGTCTGCCATGCACTATGAAAACAATCGCATCAGGCAGTCAAACAGTCAAACAGACAATCAAAACAATCGCATCAGGCAGTCAAACAGTCAAACAGACAATCAAGGAACATCTCATTATAAACCTGACATGGCAGTTCAGTGTGATGATATGATTAGTCGCGGAGCACGCATCCAGACTGCCTTTTGATTGAAATGCAGAGTCTGCGATGTACAGTTGAGTGTTAATGAATGTCGGCTAGTGGCTAGTGAGTAGTGGGCATGATGAGATTTTTGGATTAATTGATAGTCTAAGCTCTCCTGGTTTGTATAATGTTCATTTATGGCGACAGGCCTTGTGACTACATTGTATACATGTATACTTGACACATAGCTGTACATGTGTTTTCAATATTTTTCATTTTGGAGTAAGAAGAGAGAGGGAGAGAGAGAGAGAGAAGAAGAAGAACGGTGATAGTGTTTCTTTGTAGTGGCTGTTTTCTGTTTGATGTGTGAAGAATCATTACTTCTGTACATCTAAAGTACATTTTCAAGACATTATTGTCAAAGTAATGCCAGATAAAAAAAGATATTATATTTGTAAGCTGCACATGTTTAAATATTATTTTGGAGTAAGAAGGAGAAAGAGAGAGAGAGAATTTAAGAAGAACAATTATAGTGTTTCTTTGTAGTGGGTGTTTTTTTGTTTGATGTGTGAAGAATCATTACTTCTGTATGTATATACATTTTCAAGTACATTTTCAAGACATTATTTGTCAAAGTAATGCCAGAAAGAAAGAAAAAGAAAAAAAAAAAAACCCTTTTTAAAAATATGGTTCTAGACAGTGGTTGCATTATTCCAGCAAGAGATAGATGAAGTGTGCATAGGCTAGCGCATCGTCCATTTATCATAATGGTATGAACCTTCAGTGTAGTGTTCATAATAGGGTGCTGTATATCATGCATTAATGATAGATTGTACGAAATAAGAAGGAGAAAGGTGATTTGTCTTGGTAGTGGCTTTAGTGATCATGGTACAATGTATATGAACCACTGGGAAAATTTTAACAAAGGATGTACATATTTTAATCTGTAAATTCTTCCTCATGCAAATTTCAAAGAATATTTTGAAAAACGATATATCTTTAAGTTATTTCAGATAGAAAAACCATTCAGATAGAAAAAGCAATCTAGTCAGTATGTTTATAAACAGTACTACTGGTTGCATTCCAGTATAGATATGAGATGGTTGAAGTGTGCATCACAAGCCTTCTACTATTATCATGTAATGGTATGAATCTTCAGTGCATTGTTCATAATAGGGTGTTGTATATCATCCACTAGATGCAAGATTGTACAAATAAGAAGGTAGTGGCTTTTTTTCACCAAGAAATGGTTGATGTTCTTCCACAATAATAATGGCATGAACCCTTGGGAAAATGTCAATAAAGATGTAAATAATGATTGTAATCTGTGAATTTTTTTCCTCATGCAAATTTCAAAGAACATTTTGAAAAATGATATACCTGAAGTAATTTCAGATAGAAAAACAATTGTATCTAGTCAGTATGTTTGTAAACAGTACTGGCTGCATTCCAGTATATAGTAAGAGATGGTTGAAGTGTACATGTATGTACACATCACAAGCCTTCCACTTATCATAATGGTATGAATCTTCAGTGGAGTGTTCATAATGGGGTGTTGTACTTGTTTAAATCTTGTTTGAATATATTATCACACAGCAATGGAAATTTACACACAAAAATTAAAAAAAAAAACATGAGAAAGATGATGCCTCTTGGCAGTACTTATTGAGTTGTTTACAAGTCTGAAATTGTTCATACATTATTTGCATCTCGCCTCGCGTCTTCCCGTTTATGAATGATAATGGTATGAACCCTTGGGGAAAACGTCCGCAAAGGAAATATGATTGTAATCTCTTTGACTGTACTTCCTTGCACAAATTACACAGTACCTTTTGAAAATTGAATGCATAATTAGGTGGGCTGTACATCATACAGACCACCTCATAATTTCGTTAGAATTGCCTTTATTATTATTATTCTTTATTTTTCTTATTTCCAATCACTTTTTTGTTACCACGATAACTTGAAAATGGCTCAATCAAGTGCCTTGAAATTTGGCACACATATATATAGGCATATGGACAAAGCAAAATAAGGTTTTGAACCCTGACCTTGACTGATGACGTCATCTAGGCGCCATTTTGTAACATTTTCTGAATATCTTCTCATGATCATATCTTCATAACGAAAAGTTGTTTCTCATTCATATTTATCATGATCAAGGTCAATATCCGTCCGGTCAATTTCAGGTCAAAAAACGCGCGCGCATGCGTACGTGCGCGCGTCAGCGCGCGCGCAAAATTTTAAAATGTTCAAAATCGTCGCAAATTCATTTTGGATACGTTTTAGGCCATTTTAAGCATTTTACGAAAAAACGCGCACACGCGCATGCGCGCGCGTTTTCGCGCGTACTGGCATTTTGCAACATAGAATCGCCGAAATTTCTCTGTTATCATATTTAGCCCATCTTTCCAAGCATTTTGATACCTTGTTCACCTTTTTCTGACTAGTAAAAACGCAATGAGCTTCCGTTCAAGAAACATGTCCGTGCGCGCGAGCTCTTGTAATACATAGCATATATGGGCAAAAACATGCCTATACAAAATTCATTGTAACTCTTCAGAATGGATGGGAACTCCCAAGTTTTTTTTCATATTTGGATAGATTATGAGTCGGAGATATGATTTCATGTCTCATTTGACCCTCAATTAACTCATGGCGTCATCATAATGGCCTCCGAACTCAAAATTTCAATTTGCATATTATGACGTCAGCATATTTTTGGAAAATTTATTGTATCTCTGTAAATATTGATCGATTTTCTTCCAAATTTTGATATGTTCTAGCTCAGACAATTTTCTACAAATGTAATACCCACGATTTTTCATTTTGACAAAGGCATCATGGCGTATTTTTGCAATTTAAGGAGGCATGTCATTTTTTAACATTTTGCGTGTATTCTCTATGGGACATGACTTTTTTTCAAAACTGGATTCTACATTCCCGTCTTTCGCGACCAATATCTTCTTCGTTTTAGCTTCGTTTACGCTGAACTTCGAGTATGTTGTAGCTGAGACAATAAGCTCAAATGAGCCCTTGATTATGTCTTTAATTTTAGTTCGACCAGCCCACCTATACTTGTTCTAAACAAGTATTACAATTCTAGTTTGTTTTCATGTTATTGTATTTGTCATGAAAAAATACCAGGGCCCCTTTGCATAAAGAGATACAATGGATTGTAAGTTACAATTAATATTTGTGTGTTCTAAATGGGCAAATCTGGTTGGTTGGAACGCGCATAAATTTGTTGACTTACATGTACAATTTTTAAACTGTAACTTTCAATCTATTGTATCTCTTTCTGAAAGAGGACTCAGATCTTTAGAAAAACAATGATGTTTCTAGACAGTGATAATAGCGTATTCCAGTACTTAGTAGACAGTTGAAGCAGGGAAATTTCCCTGGTTGAAGCGTGCATCATCCTAGCGTCTCCAACTTATCATAATGCATGATTCCTTGGGAGTAATCTCCATAATGGGGGGTCAGACATACCGGTACAGTGTACAAAGCTGTGTGAGTGTAGACATTTCCCCCCGCGGGTAGTGTAGTGTTGTTTTGCATATCTAGGCAAGTGTCCACTGCTTGTGCTATCTTCAACTGCAGACATGAAAAAAGAAGTCTGATGATCAATCGATGATTATAAATGATGAACGTGTAAATTAGTTCCAATTTCTTACTGTAGCTTGTTTTCAGACGTGTCTTGATGATATTTTCTATATTGTCACTGCCTACACTGTCTTCGCAGATATTTGAAGAGAAAAGTCTGATCATGATAAATTAATGATTTTATTATACTGACCACATGTGGTAATCTAATTTCTTGGCTTATTGTCAGACAAATCTCGAGTCTTTTTTTGTTGCTGCCTGCGATGTCATTGAAGAAATACAAAAAATTAGTCATACTGGTACAATGTACACTGTGAGTGTAGACAGCTAGCCGCGAGTAGTGTAGTGTTGTGCATATCTACGAAAGTGTCCAATGTCCATTGCCTGTACCATCTATTTACAAACATGTGAAGAGAAGTCTTGACGATCAATTGATGATTATAAATGATGAACGTGGGAATCAGTTACAATTATTTATCTTGTTGTCACACTTGTCTTACAATATTTAGTCTGTTCTGTCGCTACCTGCATTGCAATGTCTGTGAAAGAAATAGTGTACATAAAAGAAGTCATAACAAGTGTCAATTGCTTGCACTGTTTTTACAGAAATTTTAAAAGAAATGTGATGAATTGATGAATTACATTTACATCCCTGATATCAAATTCTTGTTCAAAGCCCGTTTCATATTCCTGGCCAGTCTACATGTACAGCTTATAATTGTAATGACCTATTATTGCTAACCAAATGTTCATTTGAACACAAATTCATTGACAGTATTACATGCACAGCATTGTCGTGCAGATAAAATGTCCACTGGTTGCACAAGGTGGACATTTGATGAAATGATGATTGTGCATACGTGTACATGTGTTATGATTTGGATGGGAGGGGAATGCATCAGAGGGATAACCAATATTTAAAGAGTTTCTGTATGTTTGTGAAAGTTAAAATGATAGTGCTCAGTAAACTGTTGAAATTATATATTTTTATGCCTCCGCAACGAAGTAGCCGGAGGCATTATGTTTTCGGGTTGTCCGTCCGTCCGTACGTCCGTCCGTCCGTACGTACGTCCGTCCGTACGTACGTACGTCCCGTTCTCGTGATCGCGTTATCTCAAGAACCGATTGACGGATTCTCGCCAAACTTGGTTCATGTATGTATCCTGGAGTGCCAATGATCTGATTAGATTTTGGGGTCATGAGGTCAAAGGTCAAAGGTCACAGGGCTCATTATATATGCAAAAATAGCTCGTGATCGCATTATCTCAAGAACCAATGGACGGATTCTCACCAAACTTAGTCCAAGTATGTATCTTGGGGGGCCGATGAACTGATTAGCTTTTGGGGTCATGAGGTCAAAGGTCAAAGGTCACAGGGCTCATTATATATGGGTCATTCCATGGGGTTGGGGCAAAAATTGTGACATCAGAGTCAAAAAATAGAAGTGTAATAAATGAAATGTTTTATTTATTTGAAGTTTCATGGGACAATTCTTCAACTAAATCCACTCAAGACTTGTTTATACCGCCCTGCATATTTGAGTAAATTGAGAAATAAGATTTGACAAAATACCACCGTTACACAGACATCATTTATCATCCTTGCTAAGACTATACTCTCCCACTGTCAAAATAAAGTAGTTCATCTTTATAACTCCTAATAAACTTTTTGCTAACAATATTGTTAGTCACTTAATTCCTCATTTTCCAACATTGTATATATATTTTGAAAGTTTTAGCATCAATAAATATAACTTGATACTCTGTGTGTATACTAGTGCCATGTTCTGTGTTGTTCTTTTTTGTCAACAGTCATGAAAATTCAATTTATGATGGCATGTGGAACTTGGTAGTAAAGAGAAATCATGCCTCTACAGAATGGAATCATTTTCTTTGGAAATACTCAACTACTTTTACTGGCCTAACCTTCCATTTTTGGTGTTACCACCGTTACATGGACATCATGTCTCTGTAACAGAGGTATGATTTGGAGCATTATAAGTTAATGTCCATCAAGGGTCATTACATACCAAATTATACTTTCTGCCTTAGAATATTTGCATAAGACCAATTGATCATACTATAAAAGAAAAACATTTTGCATGTCAAGTTCTTTGCACAAAAAAAATGTGAAAATTAGAGTTCAAAACAAGGAGAATGTAAGAATTATTTCCAAATGATATTCGAATTCATACTAATCCTGAAGATTCCACTTCAGTTTGTCTGTGGGAACATTTCTTTTTCTGTCTAAAGACAAAAAAACAGTGCTATCTTATGATCTCCGAATCTTTGATTAGTTTAAAATGTCAAAATGTCCTTCAAGACATTACTGTCATACCTCTGTTACATGGACATCATGTCCCCGAAATGGTGGTATAATGGTGCAGTACTAAATGTCTAATAATGATATGAAAGTTATGATTCATGATTGTATGTACATGTATGTAAGGCAAGATGCATCTAATTAAAAACATGAATAAATGCATGGCAAAATGGTTATTTTTGGCACAACTGATGCATTTTATTTTCTCTCTATCGCTATAACCTGCCAGATAGAATCTGAGAGAATTTCCGAATGGCAGTATATATATATTGTTACACTTTAATTCTTATGAGTTGAAGTAGTTTTTAACATGGAAAACAAAATAGAGTAGGAAAAGATGGCAACAGAACACTTTTATGAATGCAGGTATACAAAATTAGCTTGTTCAACTTGACTCTTCAATGTGTATTACCACCGTTTCATGGACATCACGTCTTCATAATGATGGTATAAGCAGCACAGAACCCACTTTCTTTATTTTGGTAAGTCAAAAAAACAAAAACAGTTTGCATATTAAATAATTATACATGTAATGCAAAACGCATCAAATGAAATCACGAAGTAATGTATAGTGAAAAGGTTATTTTGTGCCACAGTGTCTTTTTTTCTATATCTTTAGAAATCTAGATGTTATGACTTTGTCCAAGCAGTATTAGATACATGTACAGCATGTGACTTTAATTCTCTTCAGATTACTGTTTTTGACATGGAAAACAAAGGAGAGTAAGAACAACAATAGAGTACTCGATAATTGGTGTTTGACAAAAATAACTTATAGTCTGGTGGCCAACTCTGAAAAAGTGGCCTAGAAATCGATTTAGGGAGTTCTGAATTGTAGGGGTTGGAGACAAGTATTTTCTGAAAGAGTATACCCTAGAGCTCATGAGTTTGCTTGTCTCCAGAATTGAAAATTGGTTTCCTGGGAGATATATGGTTGCCATGGTAACAGCTTCGTAAATTTTATAGAAAATGACAATATTTCGAAAAATTATCATTTCAAGGCCGTGATGAGTGAACTTTCTTCTAAAAAATATGTTTTCAGATGTGGGTAAGATTCCCTAAAATGATTAGAGACTTTTATCAGGCAAGGTCAAAGGTAAAGGTCAAAGTTCATAGGTCAAAGTACAAAAAATTAGTGGAAAAAGTCATGTTTTTGTACATTGTATTGATATCTTTAATCTTCCAATGAATTCGCATAATTGAAACTGCTGGAAACAAATAATTATGGATAGAATGTATTATTACGATTCCAAAGCTGTATTTTCTGTCATATAGGACCATTTTACAAGGGAGATATGACATTTTTACGGTAACAATGTAAATGCCGCGATATATAGTAGTGCAATGTACACATTACATGTGTTATCCTATGCAAAATGTATACAGTGCTACAAACATTTTGCTAGTCAAGTGGGATGTCGGGAAAAATTGAACGCTAAGGTTATTCAGCAATATAAACTGGGAAATGACTTGATGTTAGCATAACTGAGGTATGCTGAATACGATAAGCCTTGTTTCAAAGTGAAATTTTTAGCTTTTGACCCCCTAATTTGCATAAACAAAATGGCCGCCGAAATTGTGATTTACAAACATTCTCATATCGCATGCCTGTTATCATGAAGAGATAGGAGTTACAAATTGAATATTTCTACCTATTTAATGATAGTCATGCAAATAATACGAACCTTGTATCGTAGTAAGTTATATTTACTCTTACGAATATGGAAATTAATGACTGGCATTAAAACAAATCACATTTTCGTAGGGATCTATAGTAGCATTGTCAAAATCCTCAAAATGTACAATACTTGGGTAGCGGGTCATACATACCTTATTGTATTCATACGTATTACCAACAGAAGCATGGAATAAATTTAATTTTTTTTGAAATATTTCTTTGAAGTCGATAAAGATATTCATGATTAAAGTGTTAATGTTTATACATATAGTAATGTCCTTGATATTACAAACTGTGTACAACGTCAGTGCAATGCTATAGCGAATTTCACTTTGCCTTTTCGCTCAATACTCGACCATATAACATCCATTAATTATGACATTGTCACACATTAATAACACATTCAAAATATACCCTTGATCCACTATTTGCCGGTTATTGTACATTTCAAAACTGAGAGTTACTAGTTCCTTTTAAATGATTCGTTGTCTTTTGTTCAATTTAAGTTACTCAAGCGCACACTGAAGTGTCTTAATGCCGAGTATTAGGGCTTGGTAAAATAATTAGGACATTAATAAAACAATATATAACATCCATTAATTATGACATTGTCACACATTAATAACACATTCAAAATATACCCTTGATCCACTATTTGCCGGTTATTGTACATTTCAAAACTGAGAATTACTAGTTCCTTTTAAATTATTCGTTGTCTTTTGTTCAATTTAAGTTACTCAAGCGCACACTGAAGTGTCTTAATGCCGAGTATTAGGGCTTGGTAAAATAATTAGGACATTAATAAAACAATATATAACATCCATTAATTATGACATTGTCACACATTAATAACACATTCCAAATATACCCTTGATCCACTATTTGCCGGTTATTGTACATTTCAAAACTGAGAGTTACTAGTTCCTTTTAAATGATTCGTTGTCTTTTGTTCAATTTAAGTTACTCAAGCGCACACTGAAGTGTCTTAATGCCGAGTATTAGGGCTTGGTAAAATAATTAGGACATTAATAAAACAATCAGACTGCAGAAGTATAGAACACTCACAATAAAATACAAACCCTTTATTTGCATCTAAGCAACATGGCCGCTAAATATCATGACAGTCATTACACAAAGAAAATGTATTATATAATTTATCTAAATTCATTTTACCAGCTACCTCTAGAGGCAGTTCTGTTTCGAACTCTGATTGTCAAAATGATGTCAAGAACATTTTAGATGATAAGTAGCACAAACATGAAAAGAATAATGCTGACCATTGTCATTTTCAATTGACTAAAACGTCCATTGTAGTCTATAATTTCAGAATTATTCGTACATCAAGACGGTTACAGCTCGTTATTCCGAAGGTTCATTATTCCGAAGAAGGTTTATTAGTCAGAAAATAAAATAAGATTCGTTAATCCGAAAATGAAATCAGGTTAGTTATAAAAAAATGAAAATTAAATCGGGTTTGTTATAACACTAGCATTTGTGTTTGTTTATTTACTTTAGAGCCTGGATTAAGCATGCCCCTTCCCCTATCCCTTGGCCATGTTGGTCATACCAATCAAACATTTGCGTTTGTTTTATCTTTGTATTTGATTAAGCAAGCCCCCACCCTCTTTTCCAGGTGGCTATGCTAGTCTGAACCGTTTATAGTATTCATCAAGCTGCACATCGACTTCTTGTGAATAGACATGAAACCCCGACGATCATCCCGGGAGGGCCAGGTTCATAACGGCCACAGACTCACAATACTCATGGATGCTCTCACCATGAGTGTCCAGTTAGCTTCCAATAATCAATTCAAATGTCAAATCTGCTTGACTTGATGATATCCAATTATGAGCAAATGGAACACCTAGTCCAGGCGACCCCAACTTGCTCTTGAACATGCTCAATGCATGCATGAGCACCAACAACATCCCGAAGCTTTGGAGGAAAGCCAAAGTTACCTACCTGTTGAAGCCTGGTAAAGACACAGTCAGTCCAAATGCTGTGCCATACGAGCGGTTTATCTTCAACAACATCGCCCCATTCGCGGATGAACCCATCCCGGAACTATCAAGGTTAGGTCAGGGAAGGCAATAGGCTATTCCTAAACTCATTGACGGCTATGATCATCAAGATGATACGCTATTCACCGGAGTTGCTTTATTTGACCCTTTATGCTGCCTACGACACGTTGAATCGCCATGATCCCCACCAGGGCTGTCGTGTTTGTTGTACAATCATATATTATTATTTTTAATGGGTGGAAGATGGCAACCTTCTCGTGGTCCACCCTGTTTGGAAACCTTCCTTACTAATGCCATCAACCAGACATGCGCAACCAACAACCTAGTGTATCAGCGATGACTTCCCCAAGTCAACCTACGAATTGCCCTCCTCGGGGCAAAACGTTTCGTAATGGCCCTTATCAAGGCCAATCATCTCGCATAATAGGGATATCTCTCCGCATATACAAAATTAGTGCGGAAGGTATGTCACGCGCAAAAAAGTGACTACCTCGCTAGATCAGCAAAGGATCTCGACATCGACATTATCCTCCTACAAGAAACCCATATCCGTGATGAGACGTGTGCATCTAAGCTCCGCGTCTACGGCTTCAAGCTCATCGCGGCCGTGCACCACGCCAAGTATGGAGTTGGTACCTACCCGACAGACGTTTATGTCCTTGAGGAATCCTCCAATAATGACATCTTCACGGCCACCGTGAAGGTTGGAGATACAACAATCACAAACATAATTATACAAACCACAACAAAAACGAACTGGCCCTCTCCTGCACTTCAGACCCCTGCCCACCCTGAAGTCCATGCTGGAGATTTCAACAGACACCACTCATCATAGGGCTATGCCAAAGATGACGAGAATGGAGGGCAACTGGATATGTGGGCATCAGCCTGCGACCGTTACCTCCTTCATGATGATGCCAACATCGTCCAGCTTTAATCCATATTGGTGTAGAGATACCTCTTATCCAATCAAAGCCCCAACCAGGAGGGAACTTTAGGAAAGCTGACTGGAAAGCCTTTACAGATGACGTGGAGAAGCAAATCACCAATCTTGAACCAGTCCCCAAAAGCTACACATCCTTCTGCAATATCCTCAAGGACACTGCCAAGAAACACATCCCTCGTGGCTTTCGTAAAGTCTTCACACCTTGCAGGCTGCCAGAATCAGAAGAGCTCCTCAAGCAGTATGAATCCACTTGTGATCCAGACAATGCAACATAACTCTTGGATTCCCTTGACACAGCTAGACAAAAGCGCTGGCAAGAGACGGTAGAAGATATCAACTTGACACACTCGAGCCGGAAGGCTTGGAACCTTCTTCGACATCTTGGAGCAGCAACCCCGATTCAACATCAACTTCCTGAAGTAACAACAAATGCTGTTGCTTCACGCCTGCTCCTCAATTCCAAGGTACCTTCTACACAGGCATCACGTAAAGAAGTCAAGAAGAACCTTTCCTAGTCCTACTCAACATCAGCAAATACTTCCCGACTTGCAAGACCTTACACTAGAGAAGTTGTCGACATTGGTCTCTCATCCACAAAATCAGGGAAAGCAGCGGGAATTGATGGAATCTACCCAGAATTCCTGAAAAACCTTGGACCAAAAGGCCGCGGCTGGCTGGCCTCATTCTTCACATACATGTACATCCACTCTTCCGGAGGTATCCCAAAGGCTTGGAGAGAGGCTAAATTGATTGCGATCATTACACCAGGGAAACCTGCGAATGATCCTGCAAGCTACCATCCCATCTCTCTTCTGTGCACATCCTACAAATCGTTCGAGCGTCTCCTTATGGTCAGGCTTAGCCCATTGGTAGAACCTGTGCTACCAAGAAGCAAGCAGGCTTCAGACCAAAAAGGAGCTGTTCCGACCAAGTCTTAGCCCTCACTACCTTCATCGGGGCAGGATATCAGCGCGCCCTCAAAATGGGTGTGGCACTGATTGACCGCTCATCAGCCTACGATGAGGCATGGCCTGCTACTCAAAGCCTCCCGCATCTTCAAGTGTCAGACAACCATGCGCATCCTTGCTTCCATACTCAGCAACAAAAGATTCAGATTTTCACTTGGAGAACAAACAAGCTCAGCTAGAACCCTCAACGACGGCCTCCCTCTAGGATCTGTCTTGGCCCAGATGCTTTTCAACATCTATGTAAGTGACATGCCGGAGACTACTTCCAGGAAATTTGCATATGCAGATGACCTTGCACTAGCTATCCAATCCACCGATTTCAACGTACTTAGCACAACCCTCACCGAAAACATAAAGAAGATATAGGACTACTTTACCTACTGGCGCCGCCGTCCCAATCTCAATAAGACTACAAGCACTGCCTTCCACCTTAGTAACCGGCAAGCGAAAAGAGAACTGAAGGTCACCTTCTGTGGCAAAACAGTCAAGCATGAATACCTTGGGAGTTACCCTGGACCGCATCCTCACCTATCGTGAACATCTCAAGAGGGTTTCTGGAAAACTGAAGACCATGCAGAGTAAACATTGTCCGGAAGCTTGTAGGAAATAGCTGGGGTTCAGGCACACAAACCCTCCGAACAGCCTGCATAGCACTAGTCTACTCTGTTGCAGAGCTGCTCATCAGTGTGGATAGAGAGCTGCCATACCAAGAAGGTAGATGTAATTTTGAACTCAGCTATGAGAATAATTACTGGCACCCTTAAGTCAACACCTCTTCAATTGCTACCTGCTCTCTCCCACATCGCTCCCCCTGGTGTACGCAGACAGGAGATAATGCGCAAGGAACTACACCGCACCTCCACCAACCCAGACCTACCTATCCACGAGGACCTAGGGAACCTACCCAAAATGCGCCTTGAATCACGGACACCCTTTTGGACTTCTGCAAAGTCTCTAGAAGAGTTTGACCTGAAAGGCGCAAAACCTGGGCGAAGTCCGACTTCCCTAACCAATACCTTGTACAGGACCCTACGTCAGAGCCAGCAGGCTTCAACCTCCCCAGAAAGCAACGGGTGACTCTGAACAGGATAAGAACACTCCATTGCAAGGTCAGCCCATCATCTCCATCGATGGAAAATGAAAGACAGCCCTGCGTGTGACTGCGGGAATCCAGACCAGACAGTGCAGCATGTGGTAAATGACTGCCCTCTCCGATGTTTCCCTGATACTTTTGAGGGGATACATCAGACAACAGATGCTTGAATTTATAAAATGTGTATATATGTCATACGAAACAAACAATTATTTGTATGTTGGGGGTTGGGGGGGGGGGGGGGGGGGGAGGGGGTCCTCAACGGTATAACCGCATAAGATAGATGACGCATTACGCATGAGGTATGCAGCCTCATTTTAGATATTGTTCCTGCCTCATGTATTTCTGTTTGCTGGTAATATAGGCTTTGGTGTTTAAATGTAGAATGGCTGATGTGGGTCAACTTCAATATTGTTCTACAGCACCTTTATATCCATATTGTATTGTTATCAGCTTTGTTCTTTGATTGAAGAAAACACCAATTGCTTGTCAGGACCGGCTCTACGATGAATGCTTATTTTAACAATGAACATTGTTTTCAAAAGCATTATACCCCACCTCAAAGACTCCATCTGAGACGCCGGTGACTATTAAAGTATAATCAGCATATGGAAACACATGTTTCAGATATTATCAGGTGACCATCGGTCGCATTATGCAACTGATGACCCTAATAAATCATAAACATGAATGTTGAATAGAAAATTAGTCTTTTCCCCAGTTTATATTCTCTAAATTCCCTTAGCGTTAAACTTTTCCAGATATTCAACTGGACTAGTCATTTGTATTACTGTATAGATTTTGGATAGGATAGCACAGTCATGTACTGTGTGATTTGAACTTAACTGGGCAGTTTCAATTAGATAATTCATTTGAAGTTGAAATACACCGTGTCCCAGAAAAAACGAAACCGGGTTTCATGGCAGAAATTTTCTGTCATAATGAATAATTTAATTGATGATATATATATGCCTGGAAAGCTCTGTGTCTCTTCTTTCATTTGATGTGCAACTTATGGCACATACTTCAAGCATGACTGAATTAGAACAATGGAAAGTGGTGTTACCAATATTCAATTTGCACGCATAAATTTGAAGTTTGGGTGAGTTTTAAGAGTTGTAAACGTACTTATTTTTAAAAAGGACAAACACCACATAAAAGTTCATAATCTTTTACATGACACCTCATGCTAAAAAAATAAATGATTTATGCCAGAGAACGAGTACGATGAAAACATGCCTGATTTCTGCCCGAATGAGTGAAAGTTGAGTAAGAAGTCGCTCAGCTTTCCTGACTAGCAGCTGACAATGGACTTTGATGCATGAGTGAATTTACACAAACATGGGGATCAGGAAACAGGCTAGATCAGGAAAGTTACTCATTTGGGCTGGAATCAAGCATGTTTTCATTGTATTCGTTCTCTGGCATATATAATTGATTTTTTAATCATGAGGTGTCATATAAAAGATAAAATTATGAATTTTCATGCGGTGTCTGTCCTTTTTCAAAATAAGTAGGTTTACTACTCTTAAAACTCTCCCCAAAACCTCACCCAAACTTGCAATTTCTGCGCGCAAATTGAATTTTGGTAACACCACTTTCTATCGTTCTAATTCAGTCATGCGTGAATTATGTGCCATAAGTTGTATATCAAATAAAAGAAGAGACACATAGCTTTTCAGACATATATATATCATCAAGGAAATTATTCATTATAACATAAACTTTCTGCCATGAATCCTGGTTTCGTTTTTTCTGGGACACGGTGTATATCAGTTCAACATTTTTGTACTTTGACCTTGCGCGATGAAAGTCTTCAATCATTTTAGAGCATCTTTCCCACATCTCTCTTTTTGACAATGTTCCTTCAAAAATAGTATTTGTTTTAATACCAGTCACTAATTTGCATATTCGTAAGAGTAAATATCACTTACTCCGATATAAGGTTTGTATTATTTGCATGGCTATCATTAAATAGGTAGAAATATTCAATTTTTAACTCCTATCTCTACCTGATAACAGACATACAATATGAGAATATTTGTAAATTACAATCTCGGCGGCCATTTTGTTTATGCAAATTAGGGGGTCAAAAACTAAAAATTTCACTTGGAAACAAGGCTGATCGTATTCAGCATATCTAAGTTATGTAAACAACAAGTAATTTCCCAGTTTATAGTGCTGAATAACTGTATCGTTCAACTTTTCCAGACATCCCGCTTGACTAGCAAAATGTTTGTAGCACTGTATACATTTTGCATAGGATAACACTTATAATGTGTACATTGCACTATATCGCGGCATTTACATTGTTACCGTAAAAATGTCATATCTCCTTTGTAAAATGGTCCTATATGACAGAAAATACAGCTTTGGAATCGTAATAATACATTCTATCCATAATTATTTGTTTCCAGCAGTTTCAATTATGCAAATTCATTTGAAGATGAAAGATATCTGTACAATGTACAAAAACATGATGTTTTCCATTAATTTTTGTACATTGACCTGTGAACTTTGACCTTTACCTTCGATCCTACCTAATGAAAGTCTCTAATCATTTTAAGGAATCTTTCCCACATCTGTAAACATCTTTTTTAGTAGAAAGTTCACTCATCATGGCCTTGAAATGATAATATTTCGAAATATTGTCATTTTCTATAACATTTACGAAGTTGTTACCATGGCAACCATATATCTCTCAGGAAACCAATTTTCAATTCTGGAGACAAGCAAACCCCTGAGCTCTAGGGTATACTCTTTCAGAAAATACTTGTCTCCAACCCCTACAATTCAGAACTCCCTAATCCATTTTTTTAAAATCTGGCCACCAGACTATTATTCGACTTAACTTTTCAATTTGAATTATCACCGTTACACAGACATGTCCGTGTAATGGTAGTGTAGAAGTGAATGTTAAATGAAATATAATCATGTCATCGCATGAACTTCTATACAGTGGATGAAACAGTTAATGTCAGCATGCAAAAAGGACACTTGTAAAGTACTAAGTGGCCAAAATGAATACACAAAAACTTACCACCTTTAATATTTTTGAAGATGTAACAGTTGTAAGCAAGAAAGTAACATGCACAAACTTTTCTAATAAATTTTCAAGAATAATTTAACAAAACTACAAACTTTTCCTTTGGTTAAAATAACTCTTTGGTAAACTTCTTACTGGCAAATGCAAGAAAGTATTACTCTAAAACTGACTGAGAAATAACATGCAACATTTCTCTCTGCATTCAGGTTACAACTCAGTTTATGAACTTCAAGAAGACCCATGACCCAACGACAACTGGTTCAGGTTGGGGGAGGATTCTCTCAATGTCAGAAAATGGATGGAGGTAGAATTGTGCCTCGCCATCGGGCCAGGAGTACAGGTCACCAGATTGTCGCTTCATGTACTGAAGATGCACATTTTCACCATCAACAGAGGCTACCTGTAGTTATTTGAGAAAAAGAATATTTGGAAGTTTGACAATTGTTTAAACAAATCTTTTTAATAAATTCATTAATCTACAAAATTTGCTAGATTGTTTCCATGATATTTTATACTTTATATTAGATCATTTTCACCTTTTTAAAATTTTCACCTTTACATGTCTTGACATTAATGTAAAACTGATCATTTTCTCATAAAAGTAAGGGGGAAAATTACTTGGGCAATGAACAATGCATCTGATCTGCTCTTCCTTGCACCATACACGGGAACCCTCACTGTGACAAAGTCATGCACTGCAGGTCCAGAAGACGTGTTTTCTGAAAGATAAAGAATGATGAACATTGTTTTTTTTTTAGCAGATAGAATTTGTCATTACATAGTTCATAAATTCAATTTAAAGTTATGTTACTATTATATGTTATTATAGAAGGTTTTAATGAAATTCACATCTGCAATATCATAATTTACCTTCTGATGATACAGCTTCCTACGAGTTCTCCAATGCACTTTTTTCCCCGTCGAGCGAGCTGTGGCAGTCGAACTACTAGCCTCATCATTTGTACTCCCTCTTGACCGCAACTTTATCCGAAGAGGTGGAAGAGGAACCATGCTTACCTGAATTCTGAAAATTGAAAAATAAATTCTTGTGAAACAAACTTGACTGTGTTACATTTTCTTTTGTTCACTTAAAAATCCATATATATATCGCGATAAAAATTGACATTGAAAATAATCATCACACATGCTTTTACTTTCTGATAAAACAAACAGCCCCTAAAAGCAAATAAATATATAAAATCAAATTTAAAAAATAAAAAATAAAAATGAAAAATTAAAAAATTAAAAGTAAGTGCTGAAAAGTTTATCAACATTCAACACTGGAGGAAAAGTTTTGGGAAAGTTACCAGAATTATACCTTATAATTAATTGGGCTATGGCCATGCATCATCATGCACAAAGTAATATTTTCATCCAAACACAAAGTCCATAACCAGAACGAATGTAGGTACACAACCTGACCATAGTACAGCAGTTTCTGAGGATTCAGTCCGTACAAAATTAACATATTTTTTGGTGTAAAAAAGCACTAAATTACGATTGAAACATGTTAGCTAACATTCAAAACATTTCTGCACGGAATCCTAGTAATAAAAACATTATATTCTTTGGGGCCTTTTAGCAAATCTGGAACAAAAACGGCGATGTCTCAATTACATTTTTCACTTACACGAAAGGATGTATGTGGGACTGTAGTAAAGGAATCTGGAATATTATCGATCATTTTGTTGAAATTAAAACTGTTTTTCCATGATAATATGGTGCCACATTTCAAAGATAAGGTTAAACTGATTTCATAATACAAGTATCGACATAAATCTCCTTACTTACGTCGCTTTGAAAAGGGAAACTTCTTGGAAATCCAATCCACCGTTACACGGACATCGCAGGAAACTTGGCCATTGCAAGGCTTCAGAACACGCAGTATCAGATTTGTTCATGTGCACACGGGTATCGGCTTACATCCCGACCAGCTGATACAGCGATGGTCTCTTGTCCTGTCTCTCCTTTTTACGTACGTGATGAAATGTGATCCACCGTTACAAAATCGGCCTGGACATCGCCCAAAACATCGGCGACGCTCGATTAATTTACAAAACATTGTCATAGGTTTTCAAAGCTAATCTTTTGATGAAAAGTTGCCTACTGCCTGCCCTTTATTTCTGACACATAACTATGGAAAGAATGATTTCTGACTTTTAGTAATTTACCACTTTACCACCGTTACACAAAAAATTGTACGCGGACATCGCATGTAACGGTGGTATGCCGTGGTTTAGGAATGATTTATGACATGAAGTCTCTCTTTCATTTGCTATCCCATTACTGTCTTATTAATGAACAAATGTTGCTTTATCAATTATGACCATCTGGTTGAGACTAAGATTATCTTTTAATTAGATATCTTCAACTGAAAATGACGCTTTTGGATGTCCCACTTGGTACCCCTAAAAAGAGTCCGGACATCATCATTTAAAGTCACACCGTCACTTATACTTGTGGTTCAACATTTTTATTTCTGCATCAAGTAATCACATACACAACTGCCTTCTAACAAAACCACATTGCAACATCAAACACCAAACAACATTTTCAGGATAAAGCTAACAATTCATTAGGAACACAAAAAAGTGCTGTTGCCCCAACCCCGTGGAATGACCCATATAGCTCGTGATCGCGTTATCTCAAGAACCGAGTGATGGATTCTCACCAAACCTTGTCCAAGTATGTATCTTGGGGGGCCAATGAACTGATTACATTTTGGGGTCATGAGGTCAAAGGTCAAAGGTTACAGGGCTCATTATATATGCAAAAATAGAGCTTTGATCGCGTTATCTTAAGAAGTGATTGATGGATTTGCACCATACTTCGTACATGTATGTATCTTGAGGTGACTAATAACTGGTTAGATTTTTGGATCATGAGGTCAAAGGTCAAAGGTTGCAGGGCACAATATATATGCTAAATTAGCTTGTAATTGCAAAATCTCAAGAACTGAATGTCATATTTCAATCAAACTTGAATGTATCACAGGAAGCCATTGTAGCCATCAGATTTTGGGGTCATAAGGTCAAAGGTCAAGGTCACATGACTCGTTATGCCAAAATACCTTATTAATTGCAATATCTCATAAACCAGTTGATAAATAACCATCAAACTTGGTACCTTCATTGTATTTGTATCTTGTAATTTTAACTATTAAAATTGAGTTGAAGAATTAATTCAGTGCATGTTGATTTTTGGGGCTTGATATAAATCATGCAATGGCGGAGGCATCATATTCGACTGCGCGCAGTCGAAGATCCATCTAGTTATTTTTAGTTACACCTTTTCATCCTGAACAGAATATCAGCAGTAGATATTGATATACTGCTTCCATGTTAAATCACTCTCCGTTTTTGTTTGTTGGGACAAAAATGATTATTAAAGAAGACTATTTATAAGGCTATACAAATTGTTTTGTGATACTGTATACATACAAACCAAATTTTCAAAATAGCCCCGTGAAATCAGTAGGTAGCCTCTAATGTTTCTATAAGTACCGTATTATGTGAAAATTTCTGGATATCCATCAGATTGGAAAAATAGCCCCCTAAAATTAAAAATGAATTCCTGCATTGATACAAACTCAGAATCTCAACATCATTCTGCAGGTCTGTTTCATTTTTTCCCTAGAAATTGGTGACTTGTGTGTTATGGGCCAAACAAGTCCCAATCCAGATTTGTGAATTACCAGGCGATTGCAAGCAAAGCGTCACATTTTTACTGAAAAATCTACCTATTTGCTATATTTGAATCCCGCAAACATTTATTTGCCTAAATTGTAAGCAGTTCAGGGCCCAGTTGGAGAAAGAGTTACAATCAATATTATTGTAAAGTTGCAATTCATTGCAAGTCTGAACGTGTGACTAAATGCGCAAATCTGATTGGTTCAAATTAGGATGTGCTTATTTACTGACTTGCAATTAATTGCAACTTTCAAATCGATTGCAACTCCTTCTGCAATGGGGAATATTATGTGGTTAACAGCACTGACTTTTTGTCCATGTTTGCTTTAAATTGCCCCGCATGCAGCTGTGTATGGTACTGAATCATTTTGACTGAAATAAATTAGGCCCACAATATGTCAACAACATAGTCCAAGTTTGTTTTCCTTGTCCTGTTGCCACAGCTTTGCACACACTGGCTGTGAGCATGTGACCTTATAACCAATGACATTCAGTGGATCAAAAATAAAGTACAATATACCAATTATTTGGATATATATATAATGCATGCTCACACAAGTATATATTTGAATGTGTTTGTTGGGGTTTTATGTAAATAAATTAACCCTATTAAGGCCGGGGGGGGGCCATAATGGCCCCCCCCTCCGGAATTTTTTTTATTGCTCCAAAACGCTGCAAGATGACGCGCCGCTGCTTGGTGACTTTTTTCTTTCGGGTCTTGCGCACGTTTTAAAACAAAAATTTCGAAAATCGGACCCTCCGTTACAAAGTCACGTGACCTTTTGTCTATGCATGTCAGCCCGAAAATCGCTAAATTTCGTGATTTGTGTACAAAACATATGGAAATATCAATTTTCATAAAATGAGGTGTATTATTAGATATTTGGTGTTGTTTACATTTTATATGTTGGTTTTGGGGTTCAAAACAGTTAAATTATAGTTAGAAATAAAATAAACAACAAAAACAATAAAATACATAAGTTAAAAAAACAGAGAAATACATAAGAAATTAATAAAACAATAGAAAACAAAAGGAAGAACCAGGCTCTTCCAATTTTTTTTGTTGTAGTATCATTCCAAATGCTCTAAAGAATATATGTAGTGAAAACCAGAGTTTAATTATGAAGAATATATGATTTATGGGTAAAAATATGAATTTCATGACTTATTTGCATAAATTACCATAAATATGCAAATTAATGAATTTTTCAAAATTTTTAAAAATTACCATTGTATTCTATACACTTCACTTATCACGCGTGCAAATTTTTACGGCGATCGGCCGCTCCGCGGCCGAGATCTTAGGGGGGGGCCATAATGGCCCCCCCCCCCGGCCTGCTGAAGACCTCAAATAGCCCGGCCTTAATAGGGTTAATAAACATGCATGGTTTATTTATGACTGATATTTTGTTAGTGATTAGGAAGTCGCAATGATTGACAGATCATAAAACAAACTAAGGTTTACATTACAATTTGAAAAATGTGTACATACAGTATACAGTGTAAACTACCACTGGATGATGTACAGTATCATCAGAGTAGACAGACTGACAGAGTTTGTTTTCCTTGTTTTGTTGTCACTATACACACACTGTGACCTTACAACCATGGAATTCAGAATAAACAATGGATCCCAAATAAATTTGAAGAATCTAATATGGAGGTACCAGTTTCCTGGGTATGCATTGTACTATACACTGTACAAGCTTATTGGATATATGTACATAGTTTTACAAGACAGTTATTTGATTGGTTAATTTAATAACAAAACAACAATTTTATTTACAGATCATGACAATTTGAAAGCAATTTGGTGACCTTAAAGTATTTATAAATGGACCTTTGTGCTTGAATTTTCAAATTTGTTTACCATTTGAAGCAGCAATGTTTTTTGTTTTTATATTCTAATCATTGAACTTTGAAACTGTGCTGGTATTACAGGTGATGTATTTAATCTCTGTGCAAAGCCTGATTCTGAATGTAATTTAGCGTACCTTTATTTCTCTCCAAATCTATTCATACACAAACCCATGATGCACATTGTGATTTCATGTTCAGGATCTATATCTATAGGAAATACGTATTAATATTTGTGCGTACATTGTATGATATCAAGACCTAATCAAAAACCAAGGTCATGTGTACTGTGTACATGTATGTAGATGAAACCCCGACCCTTGTATTTACATGATATGCACACGTGTACAGTGAATCCTGTGCAAATTGAATCTGTCACAAAACAAATCAATATCTCAGTCGTTGAAATATTGACCGTGGATCTGGAAATTGTAAAGAGAAAGTTCACAAAAAAATGAAATAAAAGACCCCTTTGAAGAAAATCATTGCATGATCAGCAATACATACAATATCTGATGATTTTGGGATCACCAAAAAACTGTTGTTACCATTGTGCTGTTTGTGCATCATATCTCAGGTATCGTTGAATTGTTTACACTGTTTTGGAATAATTTGTTAAAGAATTAGGATAAGATATAAACCTTCAAAGCAGTGCTCAATGTATTGCACTGTTCTGCTTGCCTGGGGCCACTAGAAATGAGCTTAAAGGGAAAGTTGAGTTTTGGTAGAGAGGGCGCTAGACTACTTAATTGGTTTGTGAGGTAATGAAAAACTGAGTGTAAAATTTGAAAGAGCATAATATTTAAACAATAAAATCATCTTTGTTTGATCAAAATCGGTTCAGAAACGGCTGAAATATCCATAAATATAACAATTTGTAATAAACCCGGGGCCCGGGTTTATTAGAGAATTTTGAACCAGCCTGTTAAAAATTCAAAAAAAATGCTTCCTCTTTTCAAAAAGTTACAAAATAGGTATTTCAATAGTTGTTGGTTATTTCTCTATCTAATCACTATTTCAACAAAGCATCACATGCACAATATTTTATTCAAAATGATTGAAACCGATGAGTGTTTAGAGAGCGCCCTCTTTGAATGATAACATGATCTTTACTACGTCATTTGTAATTTTGTGTTCCTTTCTAGTTATAACTATTAGTTTGTAATGTAATGATGCAGGTTTTGGTTACTAAAATTCAGTTTCACTAAAACTGTACTCTCCTTACCAGAACTCAACTATCCCTTTAATTTTATCAACATTTTACTAGGAAACCATATAAATATTTAAACCAATTTTTAAAATGTTTTTCTCTGTTAGGGGCTGTTAGCAGATTCAGGTTTTGGGCCATCAAATTTGAGGAATTTAGATTTTTAATTGCCAGAAATTGGCTAAAAAAGGGAAAACAAATCTAGCTTTGGCAAAATAGATTATTGCACATTGGTAGTACTAGTCTATAAAGCATAAATCCATGGAGAAAGAGATAGGAAGGTTAAGAACAAAAAATACCATGAATTTGAACGCCTTTGCTATGTACAGTTTATGGTGGTTTTGGGAATAATGGTCCATGACAGACAGATCAGACCATGTTTGATTGTCTACCTTGTATTTGTTTTTCTCTTGCATTGTGTGCATCAGTGATGTGGCGGAGGGGGGGGGGGGGGGGGGGGGGGAGATGTTGCCCCCTAATTTAACCACCCCTCCCCCAACAACCAAAACACACCAACATAATAATGTTTGTAAGGAAAATTTCTGTGACAAAATAAAGAAATATAAGTAATATGTTCCCCCAAATAATTTGAGTGCCCCTAAATCAGATGACAACACTATGCTTATGCCACAGGGTGTGTATTATGACCTTTGTCTGCCTCAAGTGGGCCAACTATCATGAGAATAATTTGCAGAGAATAATTTGCATGAGAATAAATTTGACAGTTACTTTAAGAATAATCTAATATTTGCCATAGTTTAAGGGTGCTCAAATATAATTTTTTTTTTTAACAGATCTATGAGCAATGATTTTATTCTGACCCTTTCTTTTACATTTTCAGGAATACAAAGCCAATATTTTACTATTTATTTTAAAATGCGTTTCCACAAACTTTTATTTAGCTTTAATTTAAGAGACAAATGTTGTATGTAAGTACATGTGCTCTAAAAATAATGTTTTTGCCTTTTTGGGGTGTTTTTCTGTATAGCAAAGAAAAATATTTGTTAATATTCTAGGAAATTGTTCAAAACAGAACATTTGAGGCTGCAATTTTTAAAGTAACAAAATAATGAAATGATGAATAACACAAATTTGTATGTGGGAGGCATTTTAATTGGGCCATTTACTAAATATGAGGAATCTGTGTTATTTATGAGTGGGTTCTTTATTGCCACCTACTTGGCAAACATAATTTTTAAGCTCATCCGGCCCGAAGGGCCCGATGAGCTTATGCCATGGCGTTGCGTCCGGCGTCCGTCCGTCCGTCCGTCCGTCCTTCTGTCCGTCCGTCCGTCCTTCCGTCCGTTCCGTCCGTCCGTCCGTTCCGTCCACAATTTTCAAAATGCTTCTTCTTCGTTATTTTTCAACCGATTTTGATTCTGATTGTTTCATAAGATAGGGCTAGGAGGGGGATTTAAAACTTCTACACAGAATCGTGAAATTCATTATATATGCTAATTTATGCAAATTTATTCCAAAAATCACAAAAAATGCTTCTTCTCCTTCATTTCTCGACCGATTTTGATTTGGTTTGCTTTATCTGGTAGAGCTAACTTTGGTACACTAAACTTCTACACAGAATTTTGAAATTTTTCTCCATTAATTAATTATGGTAATTTATGCAAATTATTCGAAATCACAAAAAATGCTTCTTCTCCTTCATTTCTCGACCGATTTTGATTTGGTTTGCTTTATCTGGTAGAGCTACATGTAACTTTGGTACATTAAACTTCTACACAGAATTTTGAAATTTTTCTCCATTCATTATGGTAAATTTTTTTTTTTTTTTTTTTTTTTTTTTTTTTTTTTTTTTTTTTTTTTTTAAATTTAATTTTTATTTATTTTTCTATTTTTATTTTTTTTAATTTTTATTTTATTTTATTTTTTGTTTGTTCGTTTGTTTGTTTTGTTTGTTTTTGTTTTTTATTTTATTTATTTTGATTTTGATTTTGATTTTTTAAATTTATTTTTTAATTTTTAAATTTTTTCCCATGTCCCTTCCAGGGCATCAAATTTTTATTTTTTGACCAGTTGAAAAGTGTACCACATGAAATTTGCGATATTTGATGTTGCGAGATGGCGGATGAGCACTACGTCATTGACGTTCTGGTCATAATTGTTGAGATATTTAATTATTGAGGCATTTTATTGGCTGTTTCAGTTGCAACTTTAAACTCCGTTCAAGACATATAGATTTTAATTTAATTTGAATAATTAACATTAAAACAACTTTCAGGAATGATTGATTCATCCTATCAAATTGAAGTGAAACCCACAGGTTGCCCAGGTTTCATTGCCCTTTAATTAACACTCTGATGAGAATCTGGGCGTCTGTGTGTGCAGACTAATAATAAGTGGGAGGTGTTTTCTCAAGGCAAGTTGGGTGAACACATTCACTATATGTGTTGGAATCAATACATGCCCACACATTTTACCGTCCTGTATTAAAGGGATCTAGTAACTTTGTTGAGATGTGCAAAAACTGATGAATGGTTGATGCAATGTATACTGTTGTTATCTCATATGTCCTCAGGGTATTGTGTGAAAATTTCAGGTCAAATGGACAATGTATGGCCAAGTAATGAGCGAAAATGCAAAGTGATATTGGGTGATATTCACCAACTCACTGCATTCACTTTGTACAGGGATGAAAATCTCGCCCGGAGATTTTCTTATCTAAATACTTCAATCATTATATCTTTGTAATGAAAGGGAAATTTGAAAAACCGAAAGCTGTCCCATGATTTTATTGTTAATACGAATACAACAAGGTATAAAGGAACCGCTAGAATTACAATTTTATTTTGAGGATTTGGACAATGTTACTAAGTCCCTTTAATTTGATGGTACGTGTACAGTGATGAACACATAAGTATTGAGGCAAAAAAACCATATATAATTGTGTAACACAATTGGACGAATAAGTGGATCATTTTTTATTACAAGTATTGTATGTACATTAAATATTCATGAAAATTGCACATATTTCTAGATCCCTGTTTTCCCTTATCTTGAGTACAAGTGCTGGCTTTAAAGTCTAAATACAGAATCAGTGAAAACAATACACAGGGGATCAGGGCGAATTTGCCACCAAAATGCCAAAAAGAGCCCTAGAAAAATCATAGAAGAACCCTGTAAATTCTAATAGAGGTCAATGCAAAATATTTGTTACAGTGTTATTTTCATGCAGGCAAGCTTGAAAAATAGCCCCCTTAATGGTTTTTTAAAATATTATTTTTGTATTCGTCCCTGCCCCACAAAGGTACAATACAGTGAAACAAATACACAGTCACAGGGGCTCTGGGCAAATTCGCCCCAGAATATGCCAAAAAGAGCCCCCCCCCCCCCCCCCCAAAGCAAAAGAGAGCCCCCAAAATTTGCATAGAGTTCCAAGAGTCCGATGCAAATCAAATTTTTGAGTGTCATATTTATGCAGGCAAGCTTGAAAAGTAGCCCCCGTAATATACATTTTTGGTTTTTTCCTGGTACAGTATTTTGTTCACTGGGCATGAGACACAGAATGCAACTGAGAGCCCTTTCACACACCGTCCAAATCGTGATTGCAATCATGTTTACAATCACAGTGATTCTGTTGCCGACCTTTCACACGAGGAAAAAGACTTTGCGCAGACCGTGATTAAAATTGCAATTCTGGAGACGTGTTTCTGTGTACCTGTCAATCAAACAAAGAGAGCACTAGTACTAGTAACGCTGCATGCACTGCACTCAAAGCGAAGCTAGAACGCCCGGTTTATTGGCGGAAGTGCATGTAAGGCCACGTAAGCTTCGCCTCCCAAATTGTGTTTTGGAGGTCAAGCTGTTCGCACATGAGTTTCACACCGTGATTTGAGTGAATCGTGTTTAGAAAACACCTCCGGACCACGATTAGAGTTTAGCGATTTGTGATTCTAGTTTGCATTCACTCGGACAAAAATACTGTGATTGGAGTGAAAAATGATTCCAATCAGGATTGCAATCACGATTTGGCCCGTGTGTGAAAGGGCTCTGATCTAGACATTGCGTTCCTCCGATGTTCCACTGCATACATGTACATGCCAGCAATTCCTCTCCTCTTTCATCCCATTGTGCGAACAAATCACTGGGGGCAAACCCAGCAAAGAGTATTAAGCAAAAAAGGAGAGAGTATTTTCTGTGAGAAATGAATACCAACTAGCAAAGTGTACTTAGCACTGAGTCATCAGAAGACGCAACATCAGCTAGCCTGATATCAGGCTGGTGGTGAATAATTTGTCCCGTTTGTGGCATCATTGTGTTAGACTTAAAGAACTTTGCAATGTTCTTCAAGCAATCTCTAGATGTGGGACCATGGGTGTAAATTTGCATATAAAGTACATTTCGTATATCGGGCTTTTCATAATGATAAACTTAGGATAAAACGAAAGCACGTTTTCATCCATGATAAGGTGTGTCTTGATATGAGCCAGAATCTCATTTCCTAAAGAGCTGATATTATTATGCTCGTATCTGCATACATGCACATTATTAAAACAAAACTATTTCTAGGTCACACAAGTTGGAAGAATGGCCCTTAAAGGACAATGAATCCAATAATGCACGTTAGATCACAACATTCCTTGCAAAATTGCAATTACTTCTAGTACGTTGTACAGTACAGCACGTACAAAAAATGTATAATGCGTGTCTGTAAAAAAGACTCCTTCAAGATTTACAGATGTCAGGTAGAAAATGTTAAATCAGCTGGTTCTTGAAGCTAGACTATGGCAACAAATATTAGTGCCATGGGTCAATGGGATAAGCTTGGAGGGAGGGGACATGGTTTCCATGGTAATGGGATGGTGTGATATAACAGATGCTGATCGTACCACATTTGCGTGCCTTTGTTTTGTGAAATGAATAGCGATGACACATGCTTGCACATCATGTTACAATGTGTATTGGTGTGAAATCATCAGGCCATGATGATCATTTGACACTGGCAGTTATTTGTTTTTACTGAGTTAGATCATACTCTTTTGTTTCAAGTCTGCCTCATTGTACTACAATGTGTGATATATAGTGACGAGGAATCGGCAACGAACAAAATACACGGGGGCGGCGGGCAAACTCGCCCCCGAAATGCCCAAAAGAGCTTCCGAAAAAAAAAGTAGCCCCCGAAAAAAGAAAGAATTTCTTTTTTAAAATTTATTTATTTATTTTTTGTTGTTGGGATTTTTGGGATTTTTGTTGGATTTTCTGTTTGGATCGTGATCAAATGAAATAAGATGATCACTTACAGCATTAGAGCTTAATAGTAGCCCCTGAAATTCAAAAAGTAGCCCCCGAAAGTTGGAAAAGTAGCCCCCGAAAAGGAGCCCCCGAAATGAAAATATTAATTTTTTTGCTGGGAATCGGGCGAGTTTGCCCATAAAAATACCAAAAAAAAGCCCAGAAAATCATGACAGAGCCCCAGTAAATCTGCATGGAGTTCAAGCATGTCAATGCCAAACATATATATTGGAGTGTTATTTTCATGCAGGCAAGCTTGAGAAGTAACGCTGTTAGGTAAACAAAAAATCCCGGCCCGTTCTCGGATCGTTAGAATTCTATATCGCTAACGAGATCTCGGATCGGATCGGATCTCGGAGAAAAAAAATATTGCAATTTGCTCTGAAAAAATGCAGCGTTGTAGACTCATCTTTCTTGTTTTATATGGCAAAAATATTAATAATAATGACGTTTCGAGGCATGTACATATCAATTTTTACGGAAAAATAATATTCAGATTATTCAGAGTTTCGCAAGAAAAGTATTTTTTCGATGGTTTGTTCGGCATCGCACCACACGTTTCACAGAAACTCAACCCGCCAATCGCGTGGAAAACCGCGCTTGTGAGCCACTGCCGGGCCACTGCCCTCAAAAATCGGCTATAAATTACCCGTTTAGGGAACCACACAATTCTGGTAATCTACTTACATGATAACATGGCATCTGAAAGCCGAACAGAATACAAAATAACCCCCCAAATCAAAGACAAAACTGCTGAATTATCGATATATTTCCAAAGAAAAAAATCAGATTACAGACGGCTAGGCCTCGAGAGAACTCCAATGAGTTAGCTAACTTAGCTAGCTATAGCTTGCATGCACATGCAACAAGTTATTAGGCGTTAATTTGGTCGTATTACTTTGCGTGTGTTATGGTGAACGTTTTTTCTTACGCGAGATCCATCCGAGATCCATCCGCCGAAAATTGGGGAATTCCCGGCGGCGGATCTATATCTGCACACGCAATTATACAAGCAAACGGGAGCGGTGTAGTAATTTTTTATCGATATTTTGCGCAATTGTTTTCATTGTTTAGGGGCATATTTTTGTTTCCGCCCAGCTATCAAACGCCAAGAAATCATGTAAGTAGAATATCAGAACATTTTTAAATGTGCAAATGACAATAAAACGTATTCAGAGCCACATTTTGAATGCACTGGCTTATTAGCTCGATCATACAGACATCCAACAGACGTCTCCCCTCGAGTATCGGCGTAACTTTGATTGCACATCCGTCCACAACATCGTTCAAATGACTAGCAATTTCGCGCATCCTGTTCAATTTTCGACTGCAAAACGAACTGACGAACCAAGAATTTCTCCAAAATAACCACTCATAAAGTAAACAATATTGATTTCCCCATTTCTTATTTAAATTACACTACTTAATGGACTGTCAAACATACACATGTTCAATTATCACTGGAGAAAATGGGTCGGCAAAATCTTCCGATATTTTCTACCGAGAAAAAATATTTCTCGGATCCGTCTCGGAATCGGCTCGGAAGCCATTACCGCCGGGATCTCGGATCGGATCCGGATTGGATAACAGCATTATTGAGAAGTAACCCCCCCTCCCAAAGAAATATTAATTTTTTCCCTGATGATGTAAAGGCTAGAATTCACAACTATGTGGTTTTATGAAGCGCCACATGTTCACCTCTCATTTCCAAAATTAAGACAACTATTTAGCCTTTGAAAATCTGTCAAAAAGTTACTTTGTTTTTATAGAAGTAATTGAATATTTTAATTTTTAGGACAACATCAATGGTATTAAATTTATTAGTTTTCATAGCTGAATTTCTTTTCTTAGTTTGGAGATGAATAACATGACACCCTTGTGTATTCTAAAGTCTAAACCATGGTTCAAGTTGAATCCACCTTTGTGAATTCCAACCATAAAGTCTACCTGGACTACTTTGAACTTTGAACTACCTAAACATGAATTCACTTCATATGTCCATACTACAGGACAATAAGTTAAAAGATGTCGCACAAATTATCATTATTGAAATTCTCTACATTCCAGTGTATAAAATCCATGATGTATACTGGTTACTTGTATGCTGTAAAACACACAATTCTACAAATTCTGCACAATACACTGTAGGTTAATTACCAAAAATAGGATAAATCAGGAATTCCACATCATTTACCTTTACTTTGTCTGCACGATGTGGGATACGGTATGATTATTAATTATTATATTTTTGGGCAGAACTGCTCAAGCATGCTGTAAGCTTGTTTTCAACCGGACTGTTTGAAGAATGCATATATATATAAATTGTATTAAAAAACCACAGCTCTAGTGTTACATAGGGGACAGTCAGGACAGACGATTATACTTCAATATGCACGGTGCAACAAGATAAAATCAAAGTAACCACAGAGTATTACACTTTATAGAGTAGAGGACAAACTTTTATGTTTCAACCCCCCCCCCCCCCCCTCTCCAAAGAAAAAAAAGAACAACTATTCACCCTTATAAATACACTATTTGCAGTCAATGACCCTTTCTTGATAATATCTTCAGTTTAGCTTTATAGAGCCCCCTCTTTGAACTCGTTGTTCCCAGAATCTCAAAGTAATGTCAGAGACTATGAGTATGAACCTACGTACATGTATGTACTAGTCAGTACTACTAAATCTGCTCTCGGTCCATGCAGAAGCCAAGTCTTCCTCCCCTTTCCCCCCATGTTCAAGCATAAATAATACTGTTTATTTGGAGAGTGAACATATATGATGTGGTTTGTCTCATCGATGTAGTTGAAAAATTACATTGCAGCAAACATGACCTATAGTATAACTCACCCCAAATATCTGTGCTGAATTTATAGCGCATGAATGTTAATTAGCTTTTGAGAACACCCTTAAATTGAGAAATTATTTTTAGAACCACATTCCACAAAGTTTTCAAATGTCGGATATATCTAAATAGGATCTATCTTTGGCACTGTTGCATCTCGTTCTTGTATTCCTCTTACATTGCCCATTTCCCCCCTCTACCACGTCCTATTTAATATATTTTCTGGACCGATTCTCCTGTCCTTCCTCTTTATTTGCCTTTCTTTTATTTCACTTCTTCCGCTTCCTCTGATCCGTTCTCCCCTTTCACTATATCCATCTCCCTCCCTTCCTTCTCTCCTCCCTCTCCCTTCTCCATCTCCCTCCTATCCCCCCTTCTCTCCTCCCCATCCTCTGATTATTGTCCCCCCTTTTCTACCTCTCACTTCTCCCCTCATTTCATTCCTCCTCCCCTCCCTCCCCCTTCCCCTCCCTCCTCTCCCCCTTCCCCTCCCTCCTCTCCCCTCCTTCTTTCCCCTCCTTCTCTCCCCTCCTTCTCTCCCCTCCCTCTCCCCTTCCTCATCCTCTGTCTTCTTGTCCCTTTTTATACACCTCTCCCTCTTCCTCTCCCTTCCATCCTTATCCCTTCCCTGTCCCTTCTCCCCCTCATTTAATTCCTCACCCCCTCATTTCATTCTTCCTCCCATCCCTCTTCCCCTCCTTCCCATCCCTCCCTCCCATCCCTCACCCCTCCCTCCTTCCCCCTCTACCCTTCCTCATCCTCTGTCTTCTTGTCCCCCTTTCTCCACCTCTCCCTCTTCTTCTCCCTCCCTCCCTTCTCCCCTCCCTTCTCCATTCTCCCCTCCCTTCTCCCCTCCCTCTCCCTTCTCCCCTCCCTCTCCCTTCTCCCCTTATTTAATTCCTCCTCTCTCCTCCTTCTCCTTCTACTCACCCACATCCCCCTTGGTAGAGCATGATGTGAACAGCCAATAACCTTCGGGATAGAGTTTGTTCCTCTTTTGGATGTGCAGTATATCAAATTACCTTTGGGGTGTCAAAATCCATGAATGCCTGCGTTTGAACTAATCAGTACCAAAAGATTTTGAAAACATGGTTTGCTTTCCTTTTCATGGGAGTAAGACAGCCCCTAGGGAAAGATTGATAATCTGCTAGCTTCATTCCCAGACTCTTAGACTATGTTCTCTCTATAATATCATACCAAAGTGTGATGTCACAAGTTTATTACTGTGTTTAATGGTTCTTAACTATGTCAGGCAAGCCAGACATGTGTGATCATTTGAGGGGAGTACATACATTATGTACAGCAAATTTATTTTGTAAGGAGTAAAACAATCAGTTTGAAATGTGAATAGAAAAAAAAAAAAAAAAACACAATCTGAATCGCAGGCAATAAGTTTGACAATAAATGTGTCAAAACTAATTTGAGAAATTGAGAAAATGAGAATGTTTCCTGTAGAGAAAAGATTTACATTTTTAGGAATGCAAGGAATCGTACTGATTTATTTTCAGATTATGTGTGGTGTAAATTCGCTCCCTCTCATATTGCAGTTTCTGTTTCAAAATATGGATTTCGGAAATGAATGAACATAAAAATAAACTTTCTCTATCTTATAGATGAATCATTGAATTCCTAAGATAATTCCACATTCTATATTTCGAAGTAACTTTTTAGTTCATCTTGTGCTCCATCAAGTTCCTTTTTTTGCATTTGTTGTTGTTGTTGTTGTACTAGTGTGAAATTTGTAAGGATTTACAGGATTACTACTAAATTCAATTCTTGATACATGCATTGAATTACTTTCCATTCTCTCTTTGTCTTACAAAATGGTCAGTGGTAGGTGTTTGACTGTCTGGGCAGAGATATACTGGACAATGCCTTTCGGCATTATAACGCCTGCCTAGTTGGGTCGGGTGTTAATTAGCCTTCAGCGCCCGTTGGGCAGCTGGGCTAGTATGCTCCCCAGGGAGTTGAGATGGTGCGCAAGATAATTGTGCGGGTTTGACCTGTACCTGATGACCAAGGGTAATAATAATACACTTAGAATCATTGTATTAAGCGCTATATAAATGTAATATATTATTATTATATTATTTTGTAGAACAGCTACCGGTAAATAAAAATCTGAATTCAGACCTCAAATTGCTAAAAACTAAAATGTTTTCTTCTTCTCCCTGTTTGTTACTCTGTGGCGTTTGACTATCTTGGGAGAGACCTGCTCGACAATGCCTTTGAGGGATATAACACCTGCATCTTAATAACTTGTGTAAACTTTCATACACAGTAAAAATAAAATGCAATATTGTAGTTAAACCTAAATTAAACCCTCTATTTTCTCTTGTTTAAACTTCAGATCAGTGTAAGGTGTTTGACTGTCTTGGGACTGTCTTGAGGGGTACAACGCCTGCATCTTAATAACATGTGTAAACTTTCATACACATTAAAAATAAAAATGCAATATTATAGTAAAAACCTAAATTAAACCCTCTATTTTCTCTTTTTTTAAAACTTCAGATCAGTGTAAGGTGTTTGACTGTCTGGGACGAGATCTGCTGGACAATGCTTTTGAGGGATACAACGCCTGCATCTTTGCTTATGGACAAACAGGTATGGTCTCTTACAAGTCTCATTCAAATCTACAGCCTCTGTAAAATTAAAGAACATGAGACCAAAGTTTTAATTCGAGAATATAATACACAGTTACTATAGATGCTATTGAAGCATTGAATTTTGACTCATTGATTTTCTTGTATGAGGATTTGCTTAAATAGGGTTTAGGGTTTTAGGGTTGTCTTTCATACATTGTATTTAAAATTGTTTTGTACAATTTTGGTTTTGATATTGTTATGAGGTCTATTTTAAGTTGTTATTTTTAATTCTCTTATTCCTTTATAGCAGATCTGGTAAATCCTATACTATGATGGGTACAGAAGGCCACAAGGGGGGGGGGGGGGGCATTCTACGCCTCTATGAGGCAGAGAATGGGGCAAGCAGAAATCTGTATCTCTGTGGTCAAGCTCTTTTGAAATATTAATATTTGCCAAGCGTCTCTCTCGCTCACAGTGCGTAAAACATCTGCATGATTGACTCATTGAAAAGTTTTCCTCTGATCAAAATCGGGATATAGAGCGCAATAATGGATTTAGACACAGCAGAGATTGGAGTAATTAATATTAAAATGTCTATGGCAAAGCTTCTATAAATGTCTATACTCTAGATACAATACACGTTTTTATTTCCCTTATCATCTGTAGGGTCTGGTAAATCCTACACCATGATGGGTACGAATGGCCAAAAGGGGATCACCCTGCGCCTTTGTGATGCCCTCTTTGAGAGGATGGGGCAGGCAGAAATCTGTGTTTCTGCAGTTGAGGTCTTTTAAAATACCTATTCATTACATGTTTTTATTTCTCTTATCATCATCATCTTTAGGATTTGGATGGGATCAGCAGAAATCTGTATCTCAAGGGTTGAGGTCTTACAACAATGATTCCTTTGTTTGTATGAGGTCGTTTTTAATATTTAATGTTCTTTGTTTCTCTAATTCTTCTCTAGGGTCTGGTAAATCCTACACAATGATGGGTACGGAGGGCCAGAAGGGGATCACCCCGCGCCTGTGTGATGCCCTGTTTGAGAGAATGGATCAAGCTGAAATCTGTATCTCTGTGGTCGAGGTCCTATAAAGTATGAATAATAATAATACAAATATGAACATTTCTATAGCGCAGCTACACTATTTTTGTACTTTCCCTTATCATCTCTAGGGTCTGGTAAATCCTATACCATGATGGGTACGGAGGGGCAGAAGGGGATCACGCCGCGCCTGTGCGATGCCCTCTTTGAGAGGATGGGGCAGGATGCCAGTGAAGACTCACTCTCATTCAAGGTGGAGGTCTCCTACATGGAGATATACAACGAGAAAGTCAGAGATCTACTCGATCCAAAAGGGTGAACAATTTGAATGATTTCTTTGTACAGTATAACAGGGCTCCACACTTACATTTTTTGTCAGTGGCCCGGTCGGGCCAGTGAAATAATTTCTTCCCCTTTTCTGGTGGCCCGAAAGAAAAATTTACTGGCCCGAAAATGATATTTCATGAGTGAACTTTTTACTTTTTAAAATATCACTCTTTCCTGATCAAACATGTGATTATAGAAGAAGTATGACTTGGTAGAAAATAAGATTTTTTGAATTTTTCAATGTTGGGTTAAAAAATCTGCTTGCCCGATCGGGCCACCAAAGTATGACTTTCATACATTTTTGCTGGCCCAAAGTGCAATTTCACTGGCCCCGGGCCAGCAGGCCAGTGCGAGTGTCGAGCCCTGTATTACAAATCTCACATGCGATAGTAATTTATTTTTGCATTGGTAGGGTTCCATTGTATGCCTTCCATGCATACATTTCTAATGCAATACAATGAATTACTGCCTATTTTAAAACATGCATAATATATAAATGAGAGCGTTTATGTTTTGTAAAAATGTTCTTGGATGTTGATTGACTTGATTCTCATTTATTACTGTCTTAATTATGACTGACTTTTAATCAAATCTAGTCCTATCCCAAATAGTGACATTTCAAAAGCTTTAACTAATATAACTGATACCAAGTTCAAATCTTTTGAGGTAATACCATAGATTGTAATTTGGAGGGGATTTACACATGAACACGAACCTTTAGCTAAGGCCTTTGTAAAGTACAGTTCAATAATTTTGATTTTAAGAGTAAGATTTTGTTTTTATATCATGTTTTCATTTTCCAGGAATAAGCAAAATCTAAAGGTCAGGGAACACAAGATTTATGGTCCGTACGTTGACGGCCTGTCAACTCTCGCTGTGTCATCATTTGAGGTTTGTATATTTCACTTGACACTTTCAAAAAGCCAAATCTGAAACTACCTATTATATCACTGATCATAGATTTGAAATGCATATCACAAACCTCCACAATTACTTTTGTCTGTACGGGCCTGTTCAGGCAAGTCAAATAATAAATATTTAGGTTTTACTTGTCCCAATATAAAATGTACTTACCCTCTTACTTGTAGATTAGATTTATAAAATAACATTGCTCTCTCGTAATTGAACAATTATTTAGTTGCCCAGATAGATTGGGCAAGCAAACTAGACAATTTATGAAATGTTACTTGCCCGACATCAATTTTTACTTGCCCCGGGCAAGCAGGCAAGTGCTAGTGTTGAGCCCTGCATATCAGATTGTATTGTACCATTACACTTTAAAACAACAAAACAGATGAAATAAAACTGTTCATAAAATTCCATGCAAGCTTTACAAATACAAGTGCTCATATGGCAATGGACAAATCATTAAATTCAATTGATTGTCTTAATCGATAGATTAAGAACTAGCACATTACAATTGTGCAGCATTGAAACATATCTTAACTTTAAAGATCGCAAGAAAAGAATTAGGGTATTTTACATGAAACGTAAGGCAGCCATGCTGTTCAGAAGTTTCGCCCATAGGCTGTAAATGTCTTTGTTCTAAACCGCTGTATAATAATTTGTTATCCTGGGGCAAGTTCAAATGTGAAATTGCATTCAGTCCGATCCCGTTTCAAATATTTGAATGTCAAAATCAATTTAGCTTCGGTATAAGCATACAAAATGAATGTCGTCATCCGTCATCGCAAGAAAAAAAGGTTTCTGCATATTTTTGGTTTATATTTGAGCTTGTGCTGTATGTGATGATTCCTATTTGTCAAAGGCACTACTCTCAACCTACACATACATGTACATGTATTGTCCATACACGTACAGTGTGTGCATATTTATTCTATTCAATGAACATTTATTTGGCCTTCATTAATTACAGTCATACAATTTTTCCGTGGTGGCTATCAGCAATCCAAAGTCTAGAAAATGTAATGAAATCCGCACAAATTAAAAACATTGTACACATTTTAAAGTAATATTAAAATGCACATTTGTAGAATGCATGTTTCAAGTTTTGCTTGTGCTGATATTGAAATGTTTTTACCCTTGAACGGATTGCACTTGAGAATGAAATGCCTTGTTGGAGGCAGTAAAACAAAAAATATGCAATCAAATTCGCCCCGAAATACCAAAAAGAGCCCCAGAACGTCATAAAAGAGCCCCCAAAAATTTGCATAGAGTTCAATGCAAAACAAATATCAGAGTGTTATTTTCATGCAAGCAAGCTTGAAAAGTAGCCCCCCCCCCAAACAAACAAAATAAATATTAATTTTGTCCCTGGTTGGAGGCCACAGGCGCGCAGTGTGAAATCAAACCTATTATCCTAGCATTGAAAGACGGATACTCAAACCAATAGACCTCAATCTTAGGGTTACCTTTGTACTTGTAACCAAGTCCTAAAATGCCAAATTGAATGTTTTTTTTTTAAGGGATCTAGTAACTTTGTTGTCATTTGTAAAAAGTGAACAATGGTCAATAAAATGTATTTTGTTGTGATTTGATATGTCCACTGAGTAATGTGTGCAAATCTCGTGTGAAAGGGATGTTACATGGCCGAGTAATGAGCGAAAATGCAAAGTGATATTTGCTAACTCATTGCACTGACTTTGTACACCAGTTAACACTTAAATTATAAATATCTATTTAACGAGAAGGGGAAAAAAACCTGTGACATGCTTCTATTGGTAAAACAAATACAACACAGTATAAGAGAACCACAAGAGTTTCTAAGTACATGTAAGTTCTGTTGATTTTGACAATGTTACTACATGTAGATCCCTTTAAATACACAAATGTGCCATCAGTACTGATAGTGATATCTCTTCTTCATTATGATTCTCCCTCCTCTCTCAAGTTGTAATTTGATCGTTTTCAAATTAAATGTAGTGTTTTGTTACCTGAGGACTGATGAAGGATCAGGTATTCTTGATTACATTTTTACATCAGGCCTGTTTTTTGTTAAATACTTTAGGAATCTTGTCCAAACCCACAAATCTAAAGTAGAACTACATATACTTGGTTAATTCACACCTTGTTGTATTTGTATTACCAGTAAAATCATGGAACAGGTTACAGTTTTTCTATGTCACAGCTTTTCATTACTATGGGGAGAAATGGTTCTAAACAATGTCAGGCAAGCCACAAATTTACGACCTATCTGTTGCTTAGAAGGGAATTGTTTAGCCCCAACCCACCATCCAGAATGTGACTTTACTTCTGTACACATGTCATACATGTACTTCAAAACTTTCATGGCCACCTGTATTACTGCTTGAATTGTGTTTCAATATCAGATGTAATTTTGTCGATCAGGTTGCATGCACCCTGGAGGTTGAATGGTGGAAAATGAGAGAATTAAGTGAATATTTGGACATGTACATGTACATGTATTTCCAGAAGGATCCAAAACCAAATATTGCAAACTCTGGTTTAAAAGATACTAGTGATAAATGCCTATAGAATGTATTTCTGTTCCTTTTGTCTGTTTTTGTCATTTATGATACATGTACAAACTGAGATCATGCAGTATGCGTGAGTGACCATCTTTGTTGCTTGAATTGTGTTTCAATATCAGATGTAATTTTGTCTATCAGCTTGCACCCTGGTTGGTTGGTTGGTGTAACGGGAGAGAATTTAGTGAATATTTGGACATAATGGCCCGGTCAGATATCAACGGATAGCGGAAACGTACAGTATGCGCAACGAATAGACAATTTGCGAAATTAAATTCTCCGGTGATGAAAGTCGTCTCCATTGCTTCATGTACAAAACATAGAACAACGTACATCACCGGACAAGGAACGGACAAGAAACGCATAGAACGGATGGAAAATTTAGCTCTCCATTTGACATACGTTTGCGCAATCCGTTGATATGTGACCGGGCTATTATGCAGGTCTATGAGGACCCAAATATCGCAAGCTCCAGTTTGAAGGATGATATTGATAAATTATGGTCCTTTTTATGTTCTTATTTTGTCATTTATGATGTACAAACTAAGATCCTGCAGTATGTGTGAGTGACCATTCTTGGTTGCTTGAATTGTGTTTCAATCTCAAATGTAATTTTCCGGATCAGTAAGCATGATGGCCATCCACTATTGCTTGAATAGTGTTCCAATCTCAACTGGTGTTTAGCCGATCATCTTAAACCCTAGTATTGGATGGTGTAAGCTGAGATGTCTGAAAACAGGTTTAGTGCTCTTGTAATGATTGGGTGTCTGCTTACTCCCAAGGGGGCATCCTGACTGGGCGGGCACAACACAAACATCTGCAGTGCATGCTTTACATTTATTTGAATGGGTTGTATTGATTAATTGCTATATGTAAGGACAATTTGGTAGAAATAAATGAATGCCTTGTAAATCTGCATGATTATTATGAAGAGACTTCAATCTGTGTATGTATACTATTTTGGCAACGTTTTTGGGTGTTATAAATTTAAAACATTATACTTGTTACCTTGCATACACATGTGCTATTAAGATAGTGAAAAATTGTGTGTTCCAATCTCAAATGGAATTCAGCCGATTAGGTTGCAACCTAGAAGTTCAATGGTGTAAGCTGAGATGTCTGAAAACAGGTTTAGTGGTCTTGTAACGATTGGGTGTCTGCTTACTCCCAAGGGGGCATACTGACTGGGCGGGCACAACACAAACATCTGCAGTGCATGCTTTACATTTATTTGAATGGGTTGTATTGATTAATTGCTATATGTACAGGACAATTTGGTAGAAATAAATGAATGCCTTGTAAATCTGCATGATTATTATGAAGAGACTTCAATCTATGTGTATGTATACTATTTTGGCAACGTTTTTGGGTGTTATAAATTTAAAACATTATACTTGTTACCTTGCATACACATGTGCTATTAAGATAGTGAAAAATTGTGTGTTCCAATCTCAAATGGAATTCAGCCGATTAGGTTGCAACCTAGAAGTTCAATGGTGTAAGCTGAGATGTCTGAAAACAGGTTTAGTGGTCTTGTAACGATTGGGTGTCTGCTTACTCCCAAGGGGGCATTCTGACTGGGCGGGCACAACACAAACATCTGCAGTACTTGCTTTATATTTGCTTGAATGGGTTGTATTGATTATTTGGTATACATAAGGACAATTTGTTAATAATATATTATACCTTGTAAATCCACATTATTATTAAAGCATTTAAAGCGCTAACATTTGCCATTTTTCCATCTATCAGGGTAAAAAGAAATGATGAAATCATTGACAATGTGTTATTTATTTAGGTAAGGCAGTCCTTGCATGGTGTTGCTATGTTACGTCCTGATACATAATTTATATAATGTTTATCACTCTTCTTTATTGTTATTTTTCTTTGTGACCATACAGAACATTGAGGTTTTAATGTCAGAAGGGAATATGTCCCCCTTTTTCAACATTACTATTGCAATGCTGGTTAAACAGTGTTTATCAATCTTGTTCCCACTTTCTTTGTAACCATACAGAACATTGAGGCATTAATATCAGAAGGAAATATGTCCCCCCCCTTTTCAACATTACTCTTGCAATGCAGGTTACACAATGTTTATCAATCTTTTTCCCACTTTTATTTGTAATCACACAGAACATCGAGGTGTTAATGTCAGAAGGGAATAAGTCCCTTGCTATGCATTTAACACAATGTACACTCCTTTTTTCTTTTCTTTGTAACCATACAGAACATTGAGGCGTTAATGTCAGAAGGGAATAAGTCCAGGACGGTTGCCGCTACCAACATGAATTCCGAAAGCAGCAGATCGCACGCAGTGTTCAACATTACCTTAACACAGACACTCACCGATGTAGAGTCAGATGTAAGTTAACATTACCTTTACACAGACACTCACTGATGTAGAGTCAGATGTGAGTTACTATTACCTTTACACAGACACTCACCGATGTAGAGTCAGATGTAAGTTAACATTACCTTAGCACAGACACTCACCGATGTAGAGTCGGATGTAAGTTAACATTACCTTTACACAGACACTCACCGATGTAGAGTCAGATGTAAGTTACTATTACCTTTACACAGACACTCACCGATGTAGAGTCGGATGTAAGTTAACATTACCTTAACACAGACACGCACCGAAGTAGAGTCAGATGTAAGTTAACATTACCTTAGCACAGACACTCACCGATGTAGAGTCAGATGTAAGTTAACATTACCTTAGCACAGACACTCACCGATGTAGAGTCAGATGTAGGTTAACATTACCTTTACACAGACACTCACCGATGTAGAGTCAGATGTAAGTTAACATTACCTTAACACAGACACCCACTGATGTAGAGTCAGATGTAAGTTAACATTACCTTAACACAGACACTCACCGATGTAGAGTCGGATGTAAGTTAACATTAATAACACAGACACTCACCGATGTAGAGTCAGATGTAAGTTAACATTACCTTTACACAGACACTCACCGATGTAGAGTCAGATGTAAGTTAACATTACCTTTACACAGACACTCACCGATGTAGAGTCAGATGTAAGTTAACATTACCTTAACACAGACACTCACCGATGTAGAGTCAGATGTAAGTTAACATTACCTTTACACAGACACTCACCGATGTAGAGTCAGATGTAAGTTAACATTACCTTTACACAGACACTCACCGATGTAGAGTCAGATGTAAGTTAACATTACCTTTACACAGACACTCACCGATGTAGAGTCAGATGTAAGTTAACATTACCTTAACACAGACACTCACCGATGTAGAGTCGGATGTAAGTTAATAACCCATTGACTATGGGAATGTGGTGGACCCTGTATTAACTCTAGATATGGGAAATGCAAAATCTAGTAGTGAAAACGTTAACAATAATTATCAAAAAGTGAATATAACCCCAAATTGTGCCATGTGTAACTGTTCTAGCTGAAAATCATTCTTAACGGTGCTTGTACTTTTAAGGGATCTAGTAACTTTGTTGACATGTGCAAAAAGTGATGAATGGTTGATGCAATGTATATTGTTGTTATCTCATATGTCCACAGGGTATTGTGTGAAAATCTAAAGTCAAATGGACATTGCATGGCCATGTAATGAGCGAAAATGCAAAGTGATATTCGGGTGATATTCACTAACTCAGTGCACTCACTTGGTACACGATAAGAAAAACTCTCCCGGAGTTTTTCTTTAATCTGAATACTTCGATTGTACATATCTTTGTAACGAAAGGGAAATTTGAAAAACCGAAACCTGTCCCATGATTTTATTGTTAATACGAATACAACAAGGTATGAGGGAACCGCTAGAATAAAAATTGTATTTTGAGGATTTGGACAATGTTACTAAGTCCCTTTAAAATGATCCATTAACTTTGTCTAATTACCTTGTTGTTTGGCTAAACAGAAGAATGAAATGGGTTTTGATTTGTCAACTATGTCTCCCTTCTTGTGGATATATATAAGATTGAATTGAAAAGTGTTTGTGAACGCGTTGCGATTGTAATCAAAGTAACCAATTTTGTATACTTTGCTCATCCATAGTATCCGAATTCTGATACTTTGCAAGAACAAATGACATAAATTTCACTTTTTTCACTTGGTAAACATTGTTCTTTTTTTACAAAAAATATCATATATATTTATCAGAAGAATCTTGCAATGATATTGGTATATGACCGAAGTCTCAAATATCACTTTTTGGAAAGATCTTGCAAAGTTAATGGATCACTTTAAGTTGGCTTGCATTGGTATTGATCGCTTACAAGCGTGTTCTCATTCTGTTGTGTGTGTCGCAAGCAACCCATGATCTCACAATGATAACATCTGTACTTGTTCTCAGTCACCTGCATACATGTGTTTGTTCATCTGTTCTTGTCTTTTGTATGTTCTCCCTCTCGTTTTGTTTGTGTTCAACACTCATGTACAAACCAAACATTAGCGTTATGCTCCAAGTTGTTCATACAGTAGGTAGCTGCGCTCCACACTACTAGTGGCAACAAGGTGCAATCTTAATATTACAATATTTTATATTTTGTATGGCCCAAAACAAACGTTCACTGGCACTAAAATTTGTAAACTGATTGTTATGCAAAATCTTACAGCCGTTATTGTTTTTTAAATACCTTTTTATTTCATAAAAAAAAATGCAAAAATAAGAATGCATTGTCACCGCTTTATTACGCAATACTCACTGACCCACTGGAGCCATTGAATAATGTGTATACTTGTTTCAGTGTCAGTTATAATTGAAATGAATATGTAAGCTCTTTACATCTTGTTTTCCATGTCAAAGGCTGTTCTTTGTTACATTACTTGTTCTCTCTTGTATTCATTCATGTGTGTTTCTGTTTATCAAATTACATTACATTTTCTCTCTTGTGTGTATTCATGTCTTTTGTCTCTCATTGTAACCATGACTTTCTACATGTATCTCTCGTTGAATCATTCATGTCTTGTCTCTATTATGTGTTCCCTCTCTCTTGTCTTGTCTGCCTTCATCATAACAAACCAATCGTCATGGTAACGCTCCACCCTGGTCTGGTCTGGTCAGGAATTGACCGATACGGTCAGAGTGGTAAGCTCGCCTCAACCATAATATGTCCTGAACATTGTTGCTTGCACTGGGCATGTAGGGTTGTAGTTGTGCAGGGGAAAACTAAAGTCAATCTCTTAATGAAATGTCAAGTAGGCAATTTACAGGGACAAAGAGGAAGATCTGACTTCAATCTTAGATATAAGTTATTTATTTGCCATGAAAAGGGAAAAATATATATAATTCTATTAAAATCATATTATAGTCTTTGCTCGGGACCTGAAAAATATGGTTCTCTTCTGTGAACATGCCTCAAAGAGTCACAGGAACCAGGGTTATCAGGTCACTGTCACGAAGGGTGTGAAAATAGATGGCTAGGGTAGAAGCTTCCAGCTTTTATTATAGAACTGAATAACTGTCTGGCTAGCGGGTCTTGCATTAAGAGTTGCTATCAGTCGCAAAGTTACGATTAATTGCAAGTAAGAAAATATGTGCTACTACAGCCGATCAGAGTTGGACATTAGGCACATTTTGTGACTTGAGATTTAATCACAATTTGCAATTGATTGCAACTCTTCATGCAACACCCCCCAGTCTGAATTTGTAGAAATTTCCTTGTTTGGGGTGCCGCATGAATGAAAAGATCATCCCCTGAGGAGAAGAGAACTTTATGAAGAAATCATCTTAAGATTGTATCACTTGTATTCCTTTTGAGGATTTAACTAGAGATACTAACGGCTGGCATTCATTGATAATTATACTAAATTGAAGTTGCTACCAACAGTTTAAAACATGGAAATGACAAAATAAAACAAAATAACTAAAAATTTTAAAGGAATAGTTGAGTTCTAATAAGGAGAGTACAGTTTTGATGAAACTGAATTTTAGTAACCAAAACCTGCATCATTACATTACATTACAAACCAATAGTTATAACTAGAAAGGAACACAAAATTACAAATGACGTAGTAAAGATCATGTTATCATTCAAAAAGAGTCGTTAAAACGTAAGAGGGCGCTCTCTAAACACTCATCAGTTTCAACCATTTTGAATAAAATATTGTGCATGTGATGTTTTGTTGAAATAGTGATTAGATAGAGAAATAACCAACAACTATTTAAATACCTATTTTGTAACTTTTTGAAAAGAGGAAGCATTTTTTTGAATTTTTAACGGCTGGTTCAAAATTCTCTAATAAACCTGGGGCCCCAGCTTTATTACAAATTGTTATATTTATGGATATTTCAGCCGTCTCTGAACCGATTTTGATCAAACAAAGATGATTTTATTATTTAAATATTATGCTCTTTCAAATTTTACACTCAGTTTTTCATTACCTCACAAACAAACAAAAGTAGTCTAGCGCCCTCTCTACCAAAACTCAACTATCCCTTTAAAGAACAATTTGTACCAGTTAATGTAATTCATGAAAGAGATGCTCTGATGAAATTTCTGTTCATATTTTTCATTGGGCAACTGGTGTAGGTGTTGGAAAAACTGCTTTAAAGTAAAAAAATGCATGATGTTTTAGTCACTAGTACATAAAACAACCATAATATTGTGCAAAATGAAATATTGCTGTTTGTGTATGTTCATTAAAATTACATTGTAAATGTATGAGATGAAAACAACATGAATCATTGCACATATTTTGTAACTGCTTTTCTAACATTCTTAAAAGAAAATACTTTTGTAAAAATTAATTAAATGATATAATTTGAACAATTCTGTTTTTAGGTATCAGGAGAGAAGGTGAGCAAGATGAGCCTGGTTGACCTGGCAGGAAGTGAACGGGTCAGCAAGACGGGGTCATCGGGTGAAAGGTTACGGGAAGGCAGCAATATCAACAAGTGAGTTTGAATAATAGTACCACTGTATATATGAAACCATTAATACATGTGCCATGGTCAACAGGTGAAAGGTTATGGGAGGGCAGCATTTTAAAGAAGTAAGATATGTACTCAAGATTGAATACAAAGTTGCCTTTTTAAAAAACTACCAAAAGCAAGTTGAGCCTGGTTGACCTGGCAGGAAGTGAAAGGGTCAGCAAGACGGGATCATCGGGTGAAAGGTCACGGGAAGGCAGCAGTATCAACAAGTGAGTGTGTGAGGGCTACTTTTTATGCTAGGTTATCTTACAATACCACTCTGAAATTTGCTGGTAATGGAAGTCCAGAACTTCCAGAGGATCTTTTATCATTTTAGGGGTTCAATTTTAGGATTATGGGGGCTAAATCGCCTCAAGCTCCCATGCATTTTTTTACTCCTCTCTTATGATGAAATGGATGTGCAATGTGCATTTATTTGCTTTGCCTTTGATTTTCTGCAGATCATTAACAACACTAGGTCTGGTCATCTCGCAGCTGGCAGACAATTCTTCAGGCAAGAAGAAGAACAACTTTGTGCCGTACAGAGACTCAGTACTAACATGGCTCCTCAAGGTTTGTTCCATTATGCGTATTGAGCATATTATTGATTAATAGTATTCAAACATGTTAAGTATTGTTATTCCGGAGGAAATCTGAAAGTATTTCAAAGTTAGAATTGATACGCAGAGTCAGACAAAGATGAGCATTGTACAATAATATTGGCCCTAACTATGGTGGGTTAATTTGGCTATGTACATTGTATATGCCATGAAATCATCGATGAAATCAGGTCTGGTCATCTTCCAGCTGGCAGACCAATCTTCAGGCAAGAAGAACAACAACTTTGTGCCATACAGAGACTCGGTACTGACATGGCTCCTCAAGGTTTGTTGCCATATGAATATTTAAATTAAAGAAGCTGTCCTCCTTATATTATAAAAGCCAAATTTCAAAAGTTGCGAGATAATTTTCTCATATGTGACCTTACACCATAAAACGACCAATAAGTCAGGAAAACTGATTGTGCTGATTTTCATTTAACATTAAAATAGAAGTAATTACCTTTAAAATGGTATATAATTTGTTATATTTGGACTAAGCAAACCCTTTTAAATTGAATGCCAAAGATTTGGAATATGGCTGAAGCATTTTTAAAATAAGGGAGAAACATGCCGCTTAAAAATCAGTGTCCATTCAAGCGCTGTAATAAGATCACATTTATTAGATGAAAACAAAGATTTATACGGGATTTCCGACGCTCAAAATTTCACAGGAGGTAGATTAAGACACACTAATTTAGGAAATACCAAAATCCTAAATCTCATATTTTGAACAAAATGTGACTATTTTAGCTAATAAAAGAGAAACTACTACGGCGACATAACGGTCGTTTTGTGGTGTTAGGTCACATATGAAAGAAAATAAAATTGTAGCGCTAGTCTGAGAAGAGGACTTGAAAATATTATTGATTGACAGTATCCAAACATATTTTATTTTAATGATTATTCCTGAAGAATTCAGGAATGAAGATAATCTTAGAAATAATTTAACATTATCTTATGTTTGTTGAACATCTGTAGACTAAATATTGCTATAAACAATTCTTGTCCACATCACATTTTCAGGAGTGTTTGGGGGGCAACAGTAAGACCGTGATGGTTGCGACAATCAGCCCGGCCGCGGATAATTATGAGGAGTCGTTATCAACGCTACGCTACGCTGACCGGGCAAAGAGGATAGTGAACCATGCTGTTATCAACGAAGATCCAAATGCTAAGGTAACATAAACATTATAGTTACTTAACCCGTTCACTACGAGATTCTGAAATCCCCATAGACTTTGTACATAGCCCACTCGGTTCCCGTAACCAACTGGTTAAATCATCAATGTCGTATGTAAGATGTTTTCCTACAGTTATTTGTGCTCCTTTTAAAAACAAATTATGGCTTTTCTGATAGTCAAATGAGTTTGTTTCTTCTCAATTCTTAATGTAACTTGAGTTTAAAGTGTACCACCACCCACAAATAATACTCTTATTATAGAAAGGTAACATCTTTAGTATTCCATTCCCTCAACAAGTTCACAAAAATATGTTTTCAGAAAAAACATATACACTGTAATAGGAAAACGTATCACCATTCTGAAGCATGCGTTCATGCGGTCTGAATTGCAAAGACTAATGCGTGCAGAGCGAAAGAATCGCCCGGGATTCTATTGCCTAAACGTACGCGTAAATAGCATTGGCGCACTTGCAACTGTTTGGCCCGTATGGAACCAGGAAATGAATTGCTTTGTTTATGAATTACACAACCCTTTGCAAAATGTTGGGTATCTATTTGATATCACAAAATGGTACCAATACACATAATAATGTGTTGTTCTTTGCCTGGTGGTCCCCTTTAAATTCAATGTAAAAATTGTTGCGTAGCACTTGCCCACTTGCCCACTTGCCAGGGGAAGTAATGGGGCAAGTCGTAATTGATGTAGGGCAAGCAAATTATTGGCAACTAGAGGAGAAAAATCTTAGGCATGGTAACACTTGAAGCTTCTAGCTTATATTGCCAGACCTCTGTACATGTATGTTTCTATTTCAATGTTATGACAGTTTATTTCTATGTATGAAATTGATTATTGTGAGACATGCAGGAATATAATTAAAAAAAAAAAAAATGTATTTCCTTAAATCTCATCAAGTATCGTGGGCCAGCCAATTTTCTGTGTGGGCAAGTACAATCTCAAGATGTATGATTTGACTTGCCCAAATGGGTCAGTAAAGAAAAGTAAAGAAAATAGCAGTATTAGTAAAAACTTGCTTATTCTCTGACATTGCAGATCATCAGGGAACTGCGTGAGGAGGTGGATACGCTGAAGAAGCAACTGAAAGAAGCTGAAGTAAGTAACTTAGGCAAACAAAATCAATATTAAGTTAAGTACTCTTTATAGTGATTTTCTAAATACAAATCAGCAAAGACAATTGGGCTTTCTTTTGCTCATTTTCTTTGTTCATTTTCCTTTAACTTAATGTATATTACTGGTCATTTTCCCTATGTTTAAAATACTGACTTTCTAAACATCATATTCGTGATATGCATGTAGTGCAATTTCGTTATCAGGTGATAGGTGTTAGTTGTTAGCTGTAAGGTGTTGGGTGTTTAGGTAAGGGTAACATTCTTTATTGTATCATAAGGGACCAGCACCATAATATGTGACTGGCTATAGCAAAACCCGGCACTTTTCTGTAAAAATCAAAATGTAGATTTTCATACCATTACAAAGGCCTCATCAAAAGCTTTCATTTGATGCTTTGTTCTAACTAATTGGTCAATAATTGGCGAAGATGTGATGCCCTAATGCCCATTTCTTCAAAACATCAATTACAGTGCCGGGATTTGCTATAGCAGGTCACATATAAGACTTAAATGTTCTTGCTTGCCAGTTTTCTCATTCGTATATATATAATTGTATTTTGTGTTTATCTTTCTTTGTTATTTGTATGTTCTTTTATACTTATCTGTAAATATCGATGTTACAATTATGTGACGAATGGAATAATGCAGGTGTCATTTGTATGATGCACCTCTTGACCCCCGGGAAATGCATCATGGGTGCGTCATTAGTGCATCATGTGTGCGTCGTAAGTGCGTCATGGGTTCGTCATAAGTGCATCATGGGTCAGTCATAAGTGCGTCATGGGTGCGTCATAAGTGCGTCATTTCCCGGGGGTCAAGAAGTGCGTCGTACAAATGACACCTGCATAAATGAAATTAATGAATTTTGGATTCTTTTGTTGCAGAGCATGAAGGGGGAGGTGTTGAAGGAGCGACTGGAGGAGTCGGAGAAACTGATGAAAGAGATGTCACTGAGCTGGGAGGAGAAACTGGTTAACACAGAGCGAATACACAAGGTATGTACATGTCTTAAAGGCATATATGCGTGGGTTATAAAGGGTAGTCAGCAAATTCCAACTCGACTCGACCGTAATCTCTCGAGGTAAACTCAAGATATATGTTGGATCGATCGAAGAGAGGTGCTTCGAAATATCTGAACAAAGGCCTTCTTGTGAAATTGCATGCAGCAAACAAATTTCTCACGCTGTCACCTAGCCATCAAACGGCGGCACTTTGAAGTCGGTTGCGGTTAAGCGTGTTACGTGATATTTTCGCTCGTAAACATCTCTGATGGATCTCCATTCGACTAGTACAAACATTCCGAACGCGACTATTTTTAATGCATTTTTGACTCGGGTATTTGGAAAAGGGACAGTTTGCGATCGCTACTTATAACTGAGCCAATGGGGATTACGTACCGTGCGTAAAAGTGCGCAAGATGGATCCACGCGTCTAATAACCCACGCATATATGCCTTTAACATAGAGATACAATGACATGAAAAGAGCACATACATATCTCAAAGACCTGTTATAATTATGTACCTGATAGATTGATGTATGCAGTTATGTATTCTTACCTTGTAATTGACTATGCTATTCTGTTTGGCTGTGATGGAGTTGTTTTTAATATTAATAATACAACTTGTATTGAATTAAATTCAATTGATTGTTTGTTATTTGTTATAGGAAAGACAAGCAGCGCTAGAACATATGGGTATCTCTGTGCAAACATCAGGCATTAGGCTGGATAATAGTAGGGGAAAATAATCATTATCATCATGATTTGAACATGAAATTAGATGAAAATTGCATTTTGTATTTTGTATTTGTTGTAGGAAAGACAAGCTGCATTAGAACAGATGGGTATCTCTGTGCAGACATCAGGCATTAAGGTGGAGAGAAATAAGTGCTTCCTGGTCAACCTAAATGCTGACCCCTCACTCAACGAACTATTGGTCTACTACCTCAAGGATCATACGGTTGTTGGTCGGCCTGATGAGACAACTCCTAATGACATACAGCTGAATGGGCTGGGCATCATGCCACAACACTGCACCATCGATCTGGAGAATGAACTCGATGTCTTTATCACGCCATGCGAGAATGCAAGGTTTGTACTTAAAGGGGACCACCAGGCAAAGAACAACACATTATTATATGTTTTGGTACCGTTTTGTGATATCAAAAAGATACCCAACATTTTGCAAAGGGTTGTGTAATTCATAAACAAAGCAATTAATTTCCACCACTTACGGAACCATTTCCTGGTTCCATACGGGCCAACCATTTGCGAGTGCGCCAATGCTATTCACGCGCACGTTTGTAAACAATAGATTCCCGGGCGATTTCTTTCGCTCTGCATACATTGCAATTCACCGCACACATATCAGTCTGCGTAATTCAGACCGCATGAACGCATGCTTTAGAATGGTGATGCGTTTCCAATTATATTTTCTTTTTTCTGGAAACATATTTTTGTGAATTTTTTGATGGAGTGGAAAACTAAAGATGTTACCTTTCTTTAATAAGAATATTATTTTGGGGTGGTGGTACCCTTTAATACTTGGAAAAAAGTCTCCGTTTTTAGAGAATGATCTGTAAGTTGTTTCATAAATTTTAGCATCAAATTTTGGCGATAAATTAATTTTAGTGTTTAGTGAATTTTCCCCTAGAGAATGGATTGAATTTCTTTTTCACACCATTGTATTATTTTGTTTTTGTATGTGTAAGTAGTCCTTTGTTTTGGAGAATGATTGGAGAATAAACTAAAATATATAGCAAGATACAATACATTACTGAAATATGTGTAATATTTGTTATTTTCTCTTTTCCTTGAATTCAACCCCAGGTTATATGGATATGGTACCAGTATTTCCAGCAGGACAAGTTTGAGGCACAGGGACAGTATTCTACTGGGCAACTATCATTTCTTCAGGATAAACTGTCCCATTAATATGTCATTCTTTGCAAAAGATGAATGAATAATTATCGCAAAGTAATAACAAACTAACTTTCTAAATACACAGATATACACATGATAGAGAAGGAAAGATACAATACATAACTGTAATATGTGAAATATTTGTTCTTTTCTCTTTTCCTTGAATTCAACCCCAGGTTATATGTAAATGGTACCAGTATTTCAAGCAGGACAAGTTTGAGGCACGGGGACAGAATTCTACTGGGCAACTATCACTTCTTCAGGATAAACTGTCCCAGGCCACCTGGTGTTGGTAAGTTTTCTGATCCCCCTGCTATTGAATTATAACATGGAAACAGTAAGCAAGTCAGATATATTTCTGCCATATCCTCTGATATGTTTTTGATATTGCAAAGTAGCAGAATTGCGTTGTTTTGTAACTGTATATATTAATCTAACCCCCACAGGAGCTCTTTTGATATAATTTTTAAGAGACTCTTTAATAGCATGTTGAGGAATCATTTAATATCATTTTCATGGGGGGCTCTTTTTGGCATATTGGGGGCTTAATGCTCAACCCCCTGTGTATTTTTTTTTCTTCACTTGTTTACATCTTTGCTTTTCAGGGTCGAGTGGCACAACGACCCCTGAGCCGGTGTCCCAGGAAACCCAGCCTGTGTCAGAGAGCTTTGACTTTGACTACGCACAGAACGAAGTCATGATGCACGACCTACTTAATGGTGAGTATTGTAGTCTTACCCGTTTCCTTTGAGATTCAGACATCATGTTTGCTGGTTTGCATTGTGTCCTATGACCGGGGGTAAAAATATCATTGTTAAGCGCTTAGAGATGATTATCAATCATATTAGGCGCTATATAAATCAAGTATATTATTATTATTATCTCCATAGACTTTGTACACACAACACACCCGGTTCCCGTAGTCAACGGGCTAATAGAAACATGTTGATAGATATAGATTGTGCCATTGTGGTGTAAGGGATACTGTACATGTAGATGACTTTGTTGCTCATAGATAGATATGTACTAGTCAGCGTGATATTATTTTGATTATTTCTGAAAAAATAAACCTGTCATAAAATATGGATGATTATTGTTTAAAAGCTATACACCAGCTCATTTACCACACAATTACTGCCGTCATATCAATGTCCCTACCCTGTGAATAAATTATATAAAATCAACTTTGTTTGTCATTGAAATCTAGACCCCGTGCAAGCCGCCATGAAGCTCCTCGAAGACCAGCACCTCAAGGACAAAGAGGGCGCTCTAACCAAACAGCGTGAGGCATACGAGCAGGAACTGGCCATGCTCAAAGAGCAGCTGGTTCCCAAGGCACACACCAACCACGAGGCTGGTGGGCCGGAGGAGGGGGAGAGACTTGTGGATAATGGGCAACCCTGCCAGGACGGGGACGGGTCGTCTGCTGTGGAGCCCTATGGAGAGTGGAGTGAGGATAGGTGAGACATACTGGATAGCATAACTGATTTAGAGATGGATGGATGGTTGGTTGGTTGATTAGATGTATGGTTGGATGGAAAAATGGATGGGTGGCTGGATGGATCTAGATAGAATGATGGAGGGGGAGAGACTGGTGGATAATGGGACACCCTGCCAGGATGGGGATGGGTCATCTAGAGGCACGGATTTTCCGTTTAAAAAAAAGGCCTTTTCCGTTTCAGAAAATCTGGAATTCCGTTTTTACCTGCCTGAAAAACGGAAATTCCGTTTTGCCATAGACTTTGTACATGTGAAAAACTGCAAATTCCGTTTACCATCAAACTCTATACAAAATTCAATGAGTATGGTAAAATCATGATTTACCGATTTTCTCTCGCTTCAACTCCAAGCTTTCATACGTATCACTATCAGCGTGTGGTGACGTCGTGTCGTAATCGAATTCCGTACCATTACCAAAGCCGTAGTATATACCGTACCCCGGAACGAACGCGGAAGTAATTGTTATACACGTGTGCGCTGATTATATCTCAAACATTTTCTAACTCCTCGAACCTGCATGTGTACTGTACTGAAGCTTACATCATATCAGTACAACGACACGAATAAGTCAACACTAACACTTCACTTGTATACATTGTGTGCAGCTTATCAGGTCTTTTTTCTTACGCGAGATATCCATCCGCCGGGAATTGGGGAATTCCCCAATTCCCGGCGGATGGATATCTCGCGTAAGAAATGAGACCCATAACCTGCACGCAAAGTAAACGAGTGATATGGCGGGCTGTACCGATAGCTAAGAGGGCCGGGCAGACTGGATGTCAACGTTTGAGAATCGTTTAATCCATGTGTAGTATTAATATTACGTACATGCATGGGTGACATGGTATGCGCAGCTCTGACTGATAGCAGCTAGCTGCGGGGCCGGGGCGCGCCGGGGTAGCTAGTCTACGACGTCGATCGTATGCCGTACTCGCCGCACCACGCGCTAGATCGGCTGTCATAATAAACGAGCGGATTTCTTGTCGTTGTAAGTTGCATTCGACATCGTCTTTCTTGTACTTTTTTGTCATTTGTTTTCTTCTGATAGTTTTCTACTACAAAATATGAATTTTTGAGGAAAAAGAGGTTTTCCGCAATTTTCCGTTTGAGAACTCATTTTCCGTTTCAAATGGTCAATTCCGCGATTTTCCGCGATTTTCCGCGATCGCGGAAAATCCGTGCCTCTAGTCATCTGCTGTGGAGTCCTATGGGGAGTGAAGTGAGGATAGGTGAGATGTTTTTTGTTTTGTTTTATTTCATTTATTAAAACACGGGTTAAAAACTTGCTTTCTGCTAACTGATAGATGCCTGGAGGGAGGATGGAATGATAGATGGATAGATAGAGCAACTGATTGATAGATGGATAGAAGGATTGCTTGATTAATAGAAGGACTGAGATGGAAAGACTAGTTGTGGAAAAATAAGTATATGGGGACAGGTTGATGGCTGTAGAGCACTATGAGGAGTCGAGTGAAGAAAGGTGATGGATGAATTGTTATAAAGATAGATGGATGGATAGATAGAAGAGGGGAACGTTTAGTGGATAATGGCACAACTGAGGGAGGCATTGGTGAAAGCTAATGCACCGATGAGAGAAGAAATCCTCCTACATGCTCAATCCGTAATTTGATGTTTTTTCTGTTTCATGCTCTAGGGACGACATGTTCAGGCAGAGCTTAGCACGACTGAGGGAGGACGTGGTAAAAGCCAACGCGCTGGTGAGAGAGGCTAACTTCCTGGGGGAGGAGATGGGCAAACAGACAGAGTTCAGAGTCACACTGCAGATACCAGCATGCAACCTCACTCCCAATAGAAAGGTAGCTCTCACTTTCACTCGTTTTACTCCCTTTGAACATGATGCATATTTTGACAGGGTTCACTACCTTTGAATATAATTATATTCTCACTGTCGAACTGCAGATACCAATTTTCATGCTACCTGACTCCACTGGTTTCAGTCCCTTTGAGCATCCTAATATATATATGTGTGTATATTTTGATAGAGTTCACTCCCTTTGAGCATCGTAATATATATATGTGTGTATATTTTGATAGAGTTCACTCCCTTTGAATATGTACTCTCACTGCTACTGCCTGCATCCTGACTCCCAATAGAAAGGTACCACTCACTTTCATTGGTCTTACTCCTATGAACATGCTTGTATATGACATAAACACCAAGTGTTATCAGACACCCAGTATAAGAGCAAGCCAGCCATTCAGATGAAGTGAACAATAGACATATTGAATAATTTTCATTTGTTATCTTTGTTTTGATTGGTCAGAGAGGAGCCATTGTGAGCGAGCCAGCCATTCAGGTGAAGCGTAAGGACAGGGGCACCCAGATCTGGTCGGTGGAGAAGCTTGAGAATAAGATCATTGAAAATGATCCATGCATGTTTGTTATACTTGTTTTGATTGCTCAGAGATGAGGCATTGTGGGCGAGCCAGCCATTCTGCTAAACTGTTTTATACATTGAAGAATATCATCTCACAATATCATTTGACATACATTCATGTTATCTGTGTTCTGATTGGTCAGAGAGGAGCCATTGTGAGTGAGCCAGCCATTCAGGTGAAGCGTAAGGACAGGGGCACCCAGATCTGGTCGGTGGAGAAGCTTGAGAATAAGATCATTGACATGCGGGACATGTACAACGACAGGAAAGACCGGGGCATTCCACTCAAGGTATGTACATGTAGTTAGAAAACAAATTTCTTTTAGAAGTGCTTCTCCAAGGCTCTTTAAAGTGTGTGTTTTTGTACACAATTTTCTTTAAACCCATTCAGGACTGATTGATTGAGCTATAATATGTATAGACCCATGCCAGAGTATTTTTTGGACGAGTCTAGAACTGGCTGAAAGTGCTCCTCCAAGGCTCTTTTAAGATTTGTGTTTTTTGTCTTGAAAAGTCTGTACAATAAAAATCCATTTGATTCATCTTTTACTTCAAGCCAAACAACAAGGTACAAGAGAAATGAGAAAGCTACAAGTGAATTTGGTTGAATTAGATCAAGATAATGGATCACTTTAACTTCTTTCTGCATATTTCATGTTATTTCATATTTATTTTAATTTGACATATGTGAAGCAAGATATATAGTCCCTTTTCACATAGTTGCCCCATCATGTGTCCATTGTGTTTGTGGGTGTTCAACAACTTTTATATAACCATAATGCCATATTACATTTTTCCTTTGTTTCTCTTTTATTTTAATCCGTTTGTATAATTCATGTATTATTTTTATTATAATTTGCATCTTTTAAATCCCATTTCTATTAATTCATCCGTTATGTTATTGTTCATTCATCTGTCCTCCCATGCTTACTCAAGGATAACACTAAAGCAACTCTCCTGCTTTGAATCAGTCAATGGCATTTGTCAGGCATAAATAGCATTGATATTTACCATAACTCCTATTACTATATCACATTTCTTCTTCTGTGTGTCATTTGTTTCTCATGTTTTAAATTTTTTTTGGTATTAATTCATCCATTATATTCATTATATTATTGTTCATTTATTCATTCATTCACCCATGCAAACTCAAGGATGACACAACAGAGCCCCTTCGTAAACTCTCCTTCTTTGAATCACAGGTATACATGATGCTGTTGTTGCTTTTTCCCCAAATGTTTGAATGAAATTAAAAAAACAAATAGATCCTTTTCTATCAACTAGGCTGTAAAGACTCGCATTAGTTAGGTTACGTAGTTAGACCCTTTATGAGTACATCAGTTGACATGTGTATGATTTTGATACCAATCAACCCTGTTTGATTTGAAGGAAAAAAAAGAAGATGATTTTGATTAAGCCATATCATATTTGGATGTTTTTTTAAAAAACTCAAACATTGCGTATGGATATTGCAGAAAGATTCATTGCCATTATACGCTCTACATAATTTTTAAAAAGCGATCCTGTTTAGTTTGCTCAAAGTACATTAGATCTCAATGTTTGTTCAATTGCTTTTTACAAATTTGTAGATTATAAAAAAAATATGTATTCAGCATTTTTTTCCTTTTTTTTCTGAACGATACTTCAGGATTCTCTAGCATCTCCCATGAATCTTCTTCCACTTCCGTTACAACTTCACAAGGTTCGAGAATGCTTCTTTCGCTCGTGATTGTTGTGCGTTTTTTCCTCAGACTTATTTTGCAAATGCTAACAAAGCATGCTTGCACTGTAAAAGTAATGCTGGAACTGTATAAAAGATTAAAGAATGCTCTTTTCATTCGTGATTGTTTTTTTTTCTTCCATCAGACTAAAATATTATGTACATTTGCAAAATATGTTAATAATGCACATTTACTCCAAAGGAATGTTGAAATTGCATACAAGCAATGAAAATGCTTTCATATTTGATTGTTTATTTATTTTGCTTAGACCTTAATGAAGTATTAATTTTATTCATTTAACAGAAATATGTTAATGCTTTTATCAAAAGAATGCTGAAATTACATATAATGTTGAATGCTTCTTTTTTTTTTTTTTTGCACTTTGTCTTTAAGATCATGTACATTAATTTGGAACAAAAACTGTTAGTGAAGCATGCTCGCACCAAATAGATACTGAAATATGACATGTAATGTATGTGTACACAGTGGCGTATCGTGGTCAGACTGATTGGGGGGGGGGGTGGGGGGGGGTGGGGGGGGGAAGGGGTGGTTGGGCACACCTTACATGTATGTAGTTTGTATTTATTTTTTAAATGGCCTCTTTTGTTCCCTATTGTTTTTTATTATTGGGGTGAGGATATTCCCACCATCCTTACGCCACTGTGTGTACATTTACAAGGTTTTAGAATAGTTCTTTTGTTTGTCATTGTGTTTTTCTTTCCTGGAGACATTCATTTTGTGCACTTTTACCAAATATGTAAATGAAGCATGCTTACACCAAAGTAATGCTGTAATTATTATTTTTTTTACAACTTCACATGGTTTGAGATTGCATCCCGTGATTATACTGGTTGTGTTTTTTGTCCCCTTAGACCGATGTCATACATGTACATTATACATTTATAGTTACTTTGTGACAATTACACAAATTAACACTTCATGAAGTATGCAATTAATCAAAGAAATACTTCTGTTGTGTTCGCGAAGATAATTTCTTCATCTATGATTGTAGTGTTTTTAAGCTTGTATTATTTATTTTCTTTCTTTCGCATGATTGCAAGATATCGTAATGTTCATTATAATGATGACGAGTATCAGATTATTATAATTGTCATCAGTTTTTATTATACAAATAGTGCATGGTTTGGAGTTGAATATACCAGAATAGACAATGATACATTTTTAATTTCTCGAGAGCGATTATATTGCATCGAGGCCGCAGGCCGAGTGCAATATAATCGCACGAGAGAAATTAAAAATGTAGAGGTGTCTATTGTGGAATATTTAACGACAAGAAGCATGTACTATTTGTTATATAATATGATTATTTTGAGGAACTGATATGGTTATCATGTTGATAAACCCAAATTGACCTTGCTCAAATTGTGAGTGTTCTCTCCAGCCATTGTCGGCACTGCGTACTGTGTTAAGTGCCAGCGCGTATTAGAAATAATTGCGCGATCTGCGCATTTTCCTCATTCAAGAACAAGCGCACAAGAGCACATTACGCACTCCAAGGCAATCCCCTGCGCAGCTCGTTTGGCTCTCTATGGTCAGTTTGTACATACTGAAAAGTTATAATACACATGTATTATAACTTTACCATTGATTATACCGGATTAAGCATCGGTAATCAACCAATGGGAATGCTCAATTTACCTTCATTATGATGTCATCATATTATATATTGCTATAAAATTGTATTGACCGACTATTGTCACTATTTATAATAATCTATAAACTTTCATAATTGTTATTACATACATGTACATGTATTATGATAATTCATAACTGATGATTTTTCTCCCCCCCCCCCCACCTTTCCTGTATTCATTGATGCGTTAGGACCAGAGCCTCACTGTGCCATCCATCCAGGCTCAGACTCCAACACCAGCCTCAGAGGTGACCTTTGACCTTTGACATGCGCACTTTGACCTTTTCACCCTTAGCCTTTCCACTTTAACATTGTAGATCCACCCTTCCTGGCTATGGTGTGCACCTAAAGTCCAAATAGGTTCAGACCAAATAGGTTTAGACCAAATGGGTTTAGACCAAATGGGTTTAGACCAAGAGGACATAATCACTGCTCCCATCTGCACCCCACACTATTCCCCTTCCCTCACTGCCTAGTCAATTCCATTATAGCAGTTCTTAATCCCTAAATGTCTTATCACAATTACTCCTTGGTCCTTTCGCACTTGACTTTTTGGATTATTATGATTAAGTTTAAAGGGATGGTTGTGATAAAAATTAAGGTTAAGTTTATTAAGGGTTAGGGGGTTGGGATTCGAGTTAAGGTTAGGTTTAGGGTTTGGGGTCAAATAAGGAGTTGGGGAAATGTTTCAGGCATCACATAGAAGAGCCAGTGAGACATGCAATATAGACCAAGAGAACATAAGACCTTGCTTGCATCTGCATCCCACACTACCTTCCTATCATCGTTGTCTTGTCAAATCCATAGCAGTCCCTCCTGAATATCTCAACCACATTCATCTTGTGATATAACCACATATGTCCCCAGAGTTTGTGCAATCATTTAGAGATCCATTCATAAATATCTTCATGGTTGGTGCATTTCAAAATTAGATTACAAGATAACAACCCCACACCTATCCCCTTCCCTCACGGCCTAGTTAAGTCCTTTGCCGTTTCCCCCTGAATGTCTTATCAGCATCACCTTTTGATGCACCCACAAATGCCCCAATAGATTTTGCATTTTGGAATGAATCTACAAGAAAACAATTCCACACTTCTCACCTTCCTTGATTGTCTAGTGAAGTCCATACTAGTCCACTTAATGTTGTTCTGGCAATCACTTCTATATATCCATTCATACATGTCTTCATTGTCTGTGCATTTTAAAATTAGATTACAAGATAACCCTCCTTCCCGGACTGTGTAGACACAATCCCATAACAGTCCCTCCATAATGTCTCATCCTCAACTGTCTTTAGATTCACTCTATAATCTCAAGTAAATGTGACCGACTATAGCAAAACCCGGCACTTGTCGGTAATTCATGTTTTTAAGAAATTGGCATTTTAAGTTCACACAATGTGTGTAAAAGACCTATGATTGTAAAATTGAAACCATCATATCTTCCCCAATTATTGACAAATTAGTTAGAACAAAGGATCAAATGAAAGCTTGTGATGAGGCCTTTGTAATGGTATGACAAATCTACATTTTGATTTTTACTGACAAGTGCCAGGTTTTGCTAGAGCCTGTCACAAATGTTTGTACGCCAGGTCAGAGCAGCATCTGTTGCCTGATAATATATCCCAATAAAACCATCAGGGAAATGTATGTCTTTATGTTCCTCAACCCTGTTCCTCTAATCTAAAATCACAATGGCCTAGTCTCACTGCACCATTTCTTCTTCGGTTTCCTATAAGACCAAATTGTGGCAAAACAGTCGGTATCTAGAAAAACAAAATTGCCACAGTCAAGCAAGCAGACATCGGAAACAGAGCCGAATGAACCCCTTGACTACGGGAACCGAGTGGGTTGTGTACAAAGTCTATGGAGATTTCAGAAACTCGTAGGGAACGGGTTAAAAGTATCTTACTTGGTCTGCATCATTCTGTTTCCTGCCGGTTTCTGCTAGTACCTTCCGGATGTCAAATGGAAGGAGAAACGGTGCAGTGGGATTAGGCCATGAAGTGCATGTGCATGTTCCCTGTGAGATGCGTTTATATACAATAAACTTCATGTCTGACTTGAGGCACCCAGGTGCAGTGTCACCGTCTTTTGTGGTCGTGTTTCATGTCCACTTTGACCGTGCTTCTTCCAGGCAGGCAGAAGTTATGTAGCACTGTGCATTTATGTCTTCAAAATGAAATCATTTCCATCTTCTTTACTCCAGCATCATTCAAGAAGGGGGCCCTGTTACATACAACTTTTCCAAATGTCCAAGAATTGCAATTTTTATGGCAGGAGCCAATTGGATCATCATAGCTATTAGTCTGCTGTTGCAGTGATTTTACAAATATAGGACATTTACATTTGGAATATTTCATGAAAAGGGGCCAAGAACTCCCCCAATACATCTAGATTTTAAAGCCATTATTATATGAAAACTCTTTTTCACTTATGCAGAGTTAAAGTTGATTTAACTTTATTTAGGGAAATACAATCATGTTTTCATCTTGCAGAATATTGTAAACAAATATGCATTCTATTCTTAAAAACATACATTTAGATTCCGGTTTTGTAGAGCCTGGATTGTTAAGATCATGTGTAATTCAAAATATTAGTTTGATACATGACTAGTAATGTGATAGCTAGTACAGTCAAACCTTTCTTGGCGGCCGCATGTCTATAGCAGCCAACCTGCCTACAGTGGCCACCCCCTGCATAGAAAAACAATGTTATGGAACCTGTACATATTGAGGTCACCTGTCTACAGTGGCCACTTTTCTTGATTCTCCTAGGTGGTCACTATACACAGATGTGACGGTACAATATAATTGTGATTCAGTTAAGGGTCTGAACTTTCTATCTAGCAAAATCTTCATCGGAGGAAAAAAACAAAAAAGAGAAGAAAATTAGTAGGCAGATGTCCTTGAAGATGTAAGAAGCAGAACATGCAATTGGTTTACTTTTTTGATTCCTTTTTTCAATTTTCCAGGACACGGACCCTTTCTTTGAGTCTCAGGAGAATCACAGCCTGATCGGTGTGGCCAACGTCTTCCTAGAGGTCCTCTTTCATGACGTCAAACTGGGCTACGCCGTCCCCATCATCAGCCAGCAGGGAGAGGTACGGGATGATGATGATGATATTGAGGATGATGACGATGATAATGATGATGTTGATGATGGTGATGATGATGATGGACATGAGGATGAGGATGAGGATGAGGATGAGGATGGTGATGGTAATGGTGATGGCGATGGCGATGGCGATGACGATGGCGATGGCGATGGCGATGGCGATGGCGATGGCGATGGCGATGGCGATGGCGATGGCGATGACGATGACGATGATGAAGAAGAGGAGAAGCAGGGAAAGGGGGTAGGGAGAGGTAGTTTTTAGATCTCTAGAGTTCTCAGGAGAACCATAGCCTGATCGGGTTGGCCTACGTCCTCATCCATGACGTCAAACTTTTACTCGGGGAGGATTTAGGTATTTGTCTAATTCATGATGGTGATCTGATCATGGACTAAGGTAGTGATGATGTTGAGGATGATGCTGATCTTGATGATGATTATGCGGACGTGGAGAAGAATAAGGAGGAGGACGGGGAATAAAAAAAGGAAGACGAAGAGGAAGGAGGAGGAAGAAGGGGGTGGATAGAAGAAAGTAGAATGAGGATGATTATGGTGTTGATGAGATAGATACATGTACTGTTGTTGGTGGTTTTTATTTTGTTAACAATGTAATGCTGTTCACTGTCAGTTTCCTACATGATACTTATAATTGTATTAATTGTTTGACAATGAAAAATTAACTATAATGAAATTAAATTGTTTTGTCTTAGGTGGCAGGCAAACTGAACGTTGAAATCCAGAGGATAAGTGGCACCATCCCAGATGTCAATGGTGACCAGGAGTCAACGACTTCCAATGGGAGCTCAGGGGGTTCAGAAGGGGTCGAAGAACCTGACCCTGAGGGGAGTCTGGCCGTGGGCGCACCCCTCACATGCAGGGTAAGTGGGAGGGTTGTTATATTATAAAAGTAAGTGAAATTATTTGGTATATGTGATGAGGATGCAAGTCACTTTATTGCCATCGGTCTAGGGTGGGGGAAGTAGATTATTGATTGAATGATTGATCGATTGATTGATTGATTGATTGAATGATCGATTGATTGATTGATTGATTGATTGATTGATTGATTGATTGATTGATTGATTGATTGATTAATACCTATATCATTTTTTCTTCTCCTTTATAGCTTAAGATGCTGAGCTTGACTCACTTTGTGTTCTGTCTGTACAAGGGCTGACCGTCGTTCCCCCGTACATCAACCCTTATGCGGATGATGTTTGTTTCAGTTCATCAATCTATGGATCAATTAATTGATAGACAGACAGATAAATGATTATACTTTCTTCTCCTTGTTCTCACAGCTAAAGATCAAAGAGGCATACGACCTACCGCCGAGCTTGGCTCACTTTGTGTTCTGTCAGTACACGTTCTTTGGCCAGGAAGGGCTGACTGTTGTTCCCCCGTACATCAACCCTGAGGTGGATGATGAGCCGGGAAGGGGACCGGAGCTCATAAAGGGGTGCATGAAGTTCAACCATACTAAGGTAAGATTATATTGAGTAAGAGGGTGATGATTTGTATATATTGTGAACAATAGCCAAATTGAAATATCAATATGACTAGAATAGTCTTGCTCTCATATAATAATGATTTCACAATAGGTATTCAGCTGATAGGTATAAATGATAAATACATTATAATTAATTAATTGCTTGGTGATTAATAACTTAGAACAGTTCCATTTATGAATGATTAGCAATTATGCTCAATGATATGATATTTGTTCTTTGTGTAGTGTAGCTTTGTTTACTTGATAGTGATTTACTTTTGTAAATTTTGTACTTAACATTAATGTTCCAATTCATTTAAATGCGAATGTAGCAATTGCTATATTATATTAATTATCATGTTTATACTATGTATGTTTTGATGTTCAATGTACACTGATCCTTTCAGGCCTGCTGCTGATCAGTTTGAAATGTATACCAAAATAAATAAATAAATACCACAGCCATGATGAAGCTCCGGAAGGCGAATCATGTGGTTCATTACAGCTCAAGTAAAATTAAAAGAATAAGAAAAACCCAAAATAAGAGGTGACCATAATTTATTGCATGATGCCTTGTAATAAACTTGTCCAAAATTATAATTGGCCCAATGATATTTGTAGTTGGGATACTACTTTAGCCAAGAAGGGCAGACTGTATTGTTGTATGCTACAATATTCTGACATTCCCTCCAATGCAGGAATGAATTTTTTATTTAAGCGGGCTACTTTTCCTATCTGATGGATATCCAGAAATTGTTCACATAACATCCTATAGTAATTTTAGGAGCTACATGTAACTACTGATTTCAGGGGACTATTTTGAAAATAAGGGGGAAAAATCGCCCTCAGCCCCCATATATTTCCTACCCTGATTCCCTCTTTCATCAAGTGTGCCTTGGAAGGATCTCTACCCATCGGGGTGCGGGGGTGTAGAGTGCGACACCAAGGCATGGTGCAGTGCACCATTATATGAGAATTTAACGTTGTAAATGACCACTGTTCTTCATTAGTTTGACATTTATTCATTGACATAATGATTGTAATCTATTTTGCAGGAGTTCACAGTAAATGTAACTGAAGAATTCATCGAGCACGCTTTGGAAGGATCTCTAGCCATTGAGGTTTGGGGACATCGAGTGGGCCACCAAGGCTTGGTGTAGTGCCCCATTAATTGAGAATTTAACGTTATAAATTACCGTTCTTCATTAGTTTGAAATTTATTAATTGACTTTGTAATCTATTTTGCAGGAGTTCACGGTAAATGTAAAGTGAGAATTCATCGAGCACGCCTTGGAAGGCTCACTAGCCATTGAGGTTTGGGGACATCGAGTGGGCCTCCAAGGCTTGGTGTAGTGCCCCATTAATTGAGAATTTAATGTTGTAAATGCCCACTGTTCTTCATTAGTTTAAAACTTATTAATTTGATTTATTGTAATGTATTCTTGCAGGAGTTCACGGTAAATGTAACTGAAGAATTCATCGAGCACGCCTTGGAAGGCTCACTAGCCATTGAGGTTTGGGGACATCGAGTGGGCCTCCAAGGCTTGGTGTAGTGCCCCATTAATTGAGAATTTAATGTTGTAAATGCCCACTGTTCTTCATTAGTTTAAAACTTATTAATTTGATTTATTGTAATGTATTCTTGCAGGAGTTCACGGTAAATGTAACTGAAGAATTCATCGAGCACGCCTTGGAAGGCTCACTAGCCATTGAGGTTTGGGGACATCGAGTTGGCCACCAAGGCTTGGTGTCGAAACCTGGTTGGGAGATTGACAGTCTGCACTCAAAGTCAAGATCGCTCGCTGATCGGTAAGATTCATCCTATAGCGATCTAGGGATAATGTTAATGAGGGGTACTCTTGTTAGAGGGGTAGGATTTAATGAAAAATGTCATAGATACTGTTAGTTTAATTGAAGGGGCCCAGTATGTCACAACAAATTTACTGATCGACATGAATATCTACAATTATACCATTCAATAAAATGATATTGACATTTGACATTGCTAGAAAGTCTAACAGTAGTAAATAAGCAATTATCCACTTCATTGGCCTGCTTTGTGTGAGAGCCTATGTGCGTAATTTTGTATGTTCAATTCATTGAACTAATAACCTGTTCACTAAGTGTTCAGGACTGGTCCCGAAAATACTCAGGCTTTGGTCTATGGAGAATAAATGTTGTAGCAAAATCAGTTTGTCCTCAACAGGTTAATAGTTGATTTAATATACATTAGCAGAGCCGTGAATGGATTAAGTAATAAACTAACCTGAATTCCAAATAATTATTTCTCTACTCAATACACTGTAGGCCATCTTCTGAATCAGTGAATACTAAGTATACGTAAGTCAAACAAATTTATTTCAGCTGCCTACTCTGCAGTGCTGCGTACTGTAGTTTGATATTTACAGTCCAACCTGTCTATAAAGACCACCCAAGGAAGACCAGAAAAGGTGGTCTTTTATTGGCAGGTGGTCATTAGAGCAGGTTTTTGCAGTATATGGCTTTTAGTTTGTTCTTTTTGGGGCCAAAAAACAGTTTATTGAGCAAGCATATACATGTACATGTACATGTATACCTTATTAATAGTCAGATGCTTCTGAAGTTTTTCTTTCTACTAATCATTAAATACATCTTTCTGAGTAAATTCTTGTCTCACTTAAAGGGATCTACTAACTTTGCAATAAGTGATGAGTGGTTGATACAATATATATATTATTGTTATCCTATATGTCCACTAGGTGATGTGTGAACATTTCAAGTTAAATGGACTTTATATGGCCGAGTAATGAGCAAAAATGCAAAGTGACATTTACCAACTCATTGCACTCACTTTGTACACGGTGCTGACGATCCCTTGGGTACACTTCAATCATAAATATATTTTTATCGAAAGTGAAGTTTGATAAACTGAAACCTGTTCCATGATTTTTGTTGTTGATAAGAGTACAACAAGGTATGAGGGAACCGCTAGAATGTCCATTGGATTTTGAGGATTTGGGCAATGTTACTAAGTCACTTTAATACGAACTACACATATTTAGCCTATCAAATATGGTTGTCGTATGTATTTTTTAATGAGAGTTCATTTAATCAAGATACATGTATAAGCAGCTCCACATTAAAACCAAAATATACAATCCATTTATGTTTTAAAAAGTATGAAAAGTTTGAAATATATATGAAAAGGGATTTTATTAGCACACTGCTTTTAATCTTAAAAAGACAATTGCACTGGGCTTGCAGGAAAATTAATGCAATGCATATCAGATAAAAATGTGTGTGTCTGCGTGTGTCTGTGTGTTTGTGCGTGTGTATGTGTGCACATATGTATTCCTGCAGTATTACAGGTAAGTTAAAGTCCAGGGATACCACACAATACTAATTTTCAAACAAATATTATTTTATCCCTGGCATTGTGAAGTAAAAAACCATAACTTAAAATATGTTACTATAAAAATTTGATAACAGTTTATAGGGATAGTTGAGTTCTGGTACAGAGAGTACGGTTTTGGTCAAACTTAATTTTAGTAACCAAAACCTGCACCATTACATTGCAAACTAATAGTTATAACTTAACCATGCTCGAAAGGAATACAAAATTACAAATGTTTAAAGGGTACCGCCGGGCATGATAAAACCAATCCTTAGTTGTTTTGGTACTATAATTGAATACCAATCATACTCTCATGGGGTCTGATATGTTTCTGTAATTTGAGAACAATGCAATTAATTACTACGACCTACGGAACCACGGCTATTTACTGGTTCGCGCGCGCGACTTTGTTTGCACGACCGCTCAATCAATACGCGTACGTTATTATGGTAGTATGCGATTTATCGCATAGCCCATGCGATAGTTAGTATCGTTTCACGCGATTCCCTAGCAATGTAGAAATACTTTCAGGATCACAGACTTGTTTTGTATGTTCATTTGGGATATGTCTTTGATGTAAGAGAGCTAAATCTCTGTCCGGAGGTACCCTTTAAGTAAAATGACTGTTATCATTCAAAAAGAGCCGTTAAATCTCTCTCTAAACTCTCATCGGTTAAATATTTTAAATAAAATATTGTGCATGTGATGTTTTGTTGAAATAGTAATTAGATAGAAAGATAATCAACAGCTACAGTATTTAAAAACCTCTTTTGTAAATTTTTGAAAAAAGCAAGCATTAAAGGGCAATGAAACTGGCTTTTGGTTATTATTATCCTTTAGAGGGGGAACAGACATTTGATTTGATACATAACTTGGCAATTTTGGCCTCCTGGATCCCATGAAATCCTTACGTGAACATACCCACATTTTACTAATTCTTACGGCGTCAAAAGATGATGGGAGCGGACATGTTCTTGTAATTACCAGACATGCTGATTTTCACTGATTTCAAAGCATCTAAAAGTATTCAGACAATGGTTTGAATTGTTGCTATTGAAATGCATTAGTGCATATCATTGACCGTAGTCCGCACAAACCTAATAATGGCAGCCTCCAGTGTTCGCGTGAATAGTGGTATACCCGATAGAGTTTTCACATATTTCTTCTAAAGCAGAAATCTGAGTCGGAGTAATGTTACATATAATAAACAGGCATAATACGATGTATAAAGTAGGATAAACTCTATTCTTGAGTTGCATTGCCCTTTAAATTTATTTTTTTAAAGGCTGGTTCAAAATTATCTAATAATTGTGGGGCCCCACAAATATTACAAATTGTTATGTTTTTGGATATTTCAGCCATTTCTGAACCAATTTTGATCAAATACAGTTTATTCTGTCATTAGAATCGTATGTTCTTTCGAATTTGACATTCAGTTTTTCATTTTCTCACAAACAAAATATTTTGTGTAGCTCCTTCTATACCAAAACTCAACTATGCCTTTAAAGTGTATGTCTTCATTCCTTTTAAAGTTGAAATGAATGGCTATACACATTAAACTTTATACTTTTTGGGAGCATTTATCTAAATAGTGATGTAAACATTTTGTGGCCTCTGTAGGTTGATATGGCTTTTCTGTTATTTATAATGTCTTAATTTCTTTAAAAAGTAAAATGAATGGCTATACATGTATGTACTTTTATATTATTTAACTTCTTATTTTGTAGAATGTTTATATAAATTGTGATTTGCATAAGTGTAACTACTATAAATATATACTCTACTGCGCTTAAATAACTATTCAATTAATATTACCCAACGTCATCAAGTACATTTAAAACCCACACAATGATATTGCATACTTTCTCAACTCCCCGGGGAGCATACTAGCCGACCTGCCACTGGTGATGGCGCTAAGGCTTAATTAACACCAGACCATCATACCCATTTATAGACCTGGGTAGAGAGCAAACGCAGTGGGCCTACACAGGGTTCAAACAGTAATTCGTTGTAAAAGCTGATGCATATTTTCGCTTTTTTAACTAGGAAAGCAGTGTTCTTTTTCAATGAAACTTTCACACATCATTCGGACATATCTTACAATGATTTGGGTACAGGATTGACGTCTCAAATGTAATTTGGGGCAATATCTGACACTGTACAGGTGCACCTTTAACTATCCTTGGGTTAGTGTCAGGTTTTGTTAGCTTCTGATTATTACGAATAGGTAATGAAAAGGGTTTCATGCTGGCAAACTCTTCCATATAAGGGTCTTTGTGGCTCCATGGTTTAGCACTGGTCTCCCTAATCCAGAGGTCTTTGGTTTGATTCCTGGTGAAGCCCATTCTTCTTTGCTCATTTTATTTATTAGATATAGAACTTGTAATTTGCACATTTTGTTGCCACAATTCATGTAGGTCATTCATTACGTATCATCACACAACTTCCTGCCAATGGCGGGCAAATCTAAGCGCTACGTCGTCGGCCTCTGCCAGATCTTTGATTGTGCCACCATAGGTGCTTGACATCCCAAAAGTAAAATCAATTGCTATAATTCGTTTATAAATCAGCTATATTTCTTGCCAACATAGGTGGACTGAGCTGATCCGTAAGATTGAGATGTGGGTGGAGATCCATGAGCTGAATGAGCAGGGTGACTACGTCCCTGTCGAGTGCCAGACCAAACCAGAGATGCTTACGGGTGGGATCTTCCAACTTAGACAGGTAAGCAAATCATGATGATGACGTTTATGATGGTGAGGATGATGGTGATAATGATGATGATGATGATGATGATGATGATGATGATGATGGTGGTGGTGGTGGTGGTGATGATGATGATGATGATGATGGTGATGATGATGATGATGATGATGATGATGATGGTTGGTGGTGGTGGTGATGATGATGATGATGATGATGGTGATGATGATGATGATGATGATGATGGTGGTGGTGATGATGATGATGATGATGATGATGGTATTTGTGATCATGATGATGATGATGATTATTATGATGATGTTGATGATGGTGGTGATGATGTTCATGTTTATGTTGATGGTGATAACAATGGTGATAATAATGATATAATATCAAGCATTTATAAAGCGCCATCTATCTAGGTAGCCTATTCCGTTGCACATCAGAAAGAAAAGAAGAACAAAAGAGAAAAGCTTAAAAAAACAGAAATACTAATACATACAGCTAATAAATGAATAAGCTATTCAACTTCCATCTCTTTCCCTCTCACACTATTATCAGGGTCATTCAAGAAGAATAGTGGTGCGTGTCAAACCCGTCCAGAACTCGGGGACTCTTCCAATCATCTGCGAGGCCATTACCCAGATCTCCGTGGGGGGAATCTGCAACCGGTCAAAACTCCAGAAGGGCGTGGACAGTTACCAGGACGACGATCTAACGAAGCTGAGGGAGAGATGGTCAGACGCGCTCATGATGAGGAGAGAATACCTGGACGAACAGATTCACAAGATCATGCATAAACCTGGTGAGACATATTAAGATTGTTATATAGAGAGTGTGTGAATATGCATGCTATGCAAGCAAAAGTTCTACATGACTGTATAGCCATTATGCAATCTACCTTTGCTATTATCCATCATGAATTTATGTTTATCTTATCATCATTGACAGTTTTGGGCTGGGCTGGCAGAACACAGGTAGAACACAGAAGATGTAGCCTAGAGAAGCTAGTGGGTTTCTCTCATTTTATGGAAAAAAGTTTAGCTATAATACATATCAGTGTGTAATTTTGGCAAAGACCACAGTTTTAAATACATTCCCTTCCTGAGTAAATGTAGCCTATTATGTATTTTTGTTTTTACATGATTTCACATCTTGCAATTGTATTAAGGGTATATCCAAGGCTCCACACTCACATTTTTTTTTTATAATCTTCAATTTTCAAATTTTACTGGCCCGAAAATAATTTTACTGGCCCGAAAAAACAAAGAAATACATTAAAACATTTACTTCTTAAACAATTTTTCTAGTACATTTGTGTTATAATGAACTTATTGTGGAAGCCTACTGTTCTTTCTCTCTTCCTTTATGTTAATGGTTTCGTGTATGTGGACTTTATGTACGTCATGAACTCAGAACATTTATCTAAATTTGCTTCTTTGGGAGGTAAATGAAATATACTTAAAATAAAATTAAACAGAGTACTATGTCTGTTTATTTCTTCATACAAACTTTTAATAAATACACATAGAAAATTCCCTTTCCCAAAGAGTCCTACAATCTAGTAATCTACATGTCCAATCATTCATGAAGGCACTTCTTTACAACTTAATTCAAGTCTGTTACATAATTGTGAACTGTCTGTTTTCGTATATTTCCTGTTTACTTTTTACCATTTTGACATTTGAAATTTTGATATTTTGACAAGAAGACAATTATGAAGGGAGATTAAATAGAAAGTCAAAATCTAAAAGGAATCAACATCATTATTAGAAAAGAAAGTGCCAAAAAGGAAAAGCAAGCAAAGATTGGATTAGAGAAAGACAATACAATAGCCAGAAAAGTCTTTAGAACTAGTTGATGATAAATTCTATCTTGAGCTACTCCCAAATCTACGATGAGAAAAAAAAAAAAATTCACATGAATGATATGATTATGATGATGGAAAGTAAAAATCTCATTGGAATTAACATCATAATGAGATAAGACAGCAAGCAATACACAGCGACAAAGACAACAAAATAACCAGAAACAATCAATTTGTTAGAAGTTTGATGAAATCTACGCTGGAAAATGAGCAAGACAATTTCATGAATATGGATTGAAATCTGATAATAAAAATAAATTCACATGATAATCAAAGCTAAACAAATAGAGAGAAATAAAAGGATGTTATTGCAAAGAAAGGTGTGATAGGAATAAGTTATGGATGATGAAATAAAAACTTGACAAGTGATTTCAATCAAAGTTCAAACTCGAATTCAATCACCATGCAGACACAGTGCAATGGCACTTGGAGTGGCAGTGCAGCTGCATTGGCAGTGAACACCAAAGCTAGTCCGCTCGCTGGCCACAACTCTGGCATAGAATCTTGCCAGCAAGAGCCTTGTTCCATGGATTTAATTTCCCGAAAATGTTCAGAATCGCGATGTGAAATGTCACAAAAAGACATTATGAAATGAAAACATACCTACGAAATATAAGCTTTATATATTTGGTATGGATATATATCATTTTAGTGTCCATTAATTTCCCCCAAATGTGATTTTTTTTCGATCCTTTCCTTGGTCCCTTTTTCAATCACAAGCCATGCATTGCGTGCGGTATGTACAGCCAGCTGGGCTGTTGAAAGGGCTTCGCTCATAGGTCTTACGCACACCTTCCCTCTATTATACGTGCTGCAAAGACTCCGTGAAGAGGTGTGTGTTTGCTAAAACTAACAGCATGGTGTTTTTGAAGTAGATAATTGAAGAGAGAGTGGGAGAGAGTGTTTTGAAATGCGCTCCCGACTTTTTGTATTATTGTTTTCCCCGATTTTGGTAGCGGTAAAAACATGTGCGATGTTATACAAAACATGAATTACATTTTCACTCGTACTCATAGCTGAACAGAAATATTTAGCGGCCCGATCGGGCCAGCTAGATTACTTATTTTTAGAATATGCTGGCCCGGCAGCTGTTTTTACTGGCCCCGGGCCATTGGGCCACTGTGAGTGTCGAGCCTTTATTGATTTATTTTGATGTACTCTTTATTTTACAGGGAGAACACAGAAGGACGTAGAGAGAGAGGCGAGTCTGATCAACCAGTGGGTGTCATTGACGGAGGAGAGGAATGCAGTTCTAGTCCCGGCCCCTGAGAGCGGGGTCCCCGGTGCTCCAGCTAACTGGGCCCCACCCCAGGGAATGGAGACACACATACCTGTGCTCTTCCTCGACATTGAAAGTAAGTCAATAATTTTGTTTGCATAAGTTTGCATAAGTCTGCATAAGTTTATAGTTATCTCAAGCAAGTTTGTAGACATTTAAAAAAATGTATGTAGACACCTCAAACTAGTGTATGATTGTAAACATTCATGTATGAACCAAGTTTATAGGCTAAGGCTTTGACCAGGGTGTTTGCAATGATCTTTCTAGTTTCTTAGAGGCCAGTTCATCATTTCTAGACATGATCATAACTAGAGACTAGTTAGGTTTATAATAAATTAAAGTGACATTATTTACCCCATTATGTACTTTTAGAGCATTCCACTTTTTTACATACACATGATGAGAACATACTCATTTTGAATACCATGCCATGTTTACTTATTTGTTTTCACTAGCTGATGAAATGGGTACATCAGGTCTCTTAGAGGGAGTAGACGCAGCTGGCTACAACTCAATTCTGTCCAAGGAACGAGGCACGAAGATGGTCAATCTACCAATCATCAAGTATTATGAAAAAGATGTAAGTAAAGTGAAAATGATAATATGTGTTTGTATTCTGTTACTGTTCTCTTTTTTATGACAGCAATTTCAATTTGATCATGAAATTGCTGCAAATCCATACATCAAAAAGCAGCACAAAGATGCCAATATAATTATCTACCCATCATCAATTTATTCAACGCTTTGAATTACCATAGACATGCATTTTAATGAGTTAATAAAGAAAGAAAGAATTTGATTGTATTCTATACACTTTACTTTATACCCATGCAAATGTTTGCAGCGATCTACCCAAAGTACAAAGGGGCATCCCCCCCTTTCTCCGGTCTCAAATTAAAGGTATGGTGACAAGAAAACTGCCTCAAAATTGGGTTTTACTGTATCTAAGGTAGATTTTCATGAAGATTACTAATACAAACATATTTTCCTCGTGGGAAAACCCGGTAAAATAAAAAAATCAACTTGTAAATTCTCTTTCGGAACCCCCGTAAAAAAACTGAGTCCCGGGCGAACAAAAAATGACGTCATCTTTGTGACGTCACCGGCAGGCAATCGCAGTTTAGCTCGGTCATAGACGTACACGTTGAGTACAATACTCACGTTGACACAGATATATTATTTCCATTTGTTTCAATATTTGCAAACATTTGTTCAGGTTTATATCATGGGACGATATACACTCAGATGTGTAGCTGCATCCTGCTACAATTCATTTCTTAGCAATTCTTAAGCATTTTCAGTAAAACCTCAATTTACAAGCAAAAACGAGTTTGTTTTACAAGCAAGTCATAGGCTCTGCATGTAAACAATGCACATTCCTCCGCGTTGCGGTCTGCATGTGAAGTCATGAATCGGGTGACACGTGCGCACATTTCCGCTCTGCTATAAATGACTTTTTTTAGGAGCATGGAACGCCGATGCGTAATAAAGCAAAAAAGTTGCATGAAATTTACCTTTTTTCCCAACTTAAGGATTTCTTTGAAAAAAAGAGTGTGGTATATCAATAAAGGCACATATTTAAAGCTATAAACCTGAATCAAAGCCGGGATTGCACCCCTCCTTTAAGCATCCTTTTTTAGGATTGTACCTGTTCAATACATAACTATATATTTTGTTTTTATCCCTGTTTAATTAATGCTGGGCCCATCACATTCCAATTGGCAATGGGTCAACAAAGCCAGATACTGAATAATGCCAATAAACTTCTTATCATCATCATCCTTATCATTATTACTATTACCAGGTGTGTGCCTGTGCGTCGTGGGACTCCTCCCTCCACGACTCGCCGTACCTCAACCGCAACACCAACCCCAATGAGCGCATCTATCTCATCGTCAAGGCAACCGTGCAGCTGAGCCACCCGGCAACCATGGAGCTGGTCCTCCGCAAACGCATCTGCGTCAACATCTACAAGAAGCAGGGCTTTGCCTCGGCGTTCAGGAGAAGATTGGGCAAGGGGGTGAGTTTGATAAAGATGATGATGATGTGGTGGTGTTGGTGGTGGTGATGATTGTGATTATGATGATGATGATATTGTGAACCTGTCGAAACCGATAGTTGCCCCGAGACCACTGGTTTAGATGGACGAGACCGCAAGGCCGAGACCGCAAGGCCAAGGACGAGACCACCCAATGCACCACCCTGGCTACGATGAAGATATTATGATGATGATGATATCATGATGGTGATGATGATAATGGTGATGATGATGAAGATGATAATTGTGGTGCAGGTGGTGGTGGTAGTTTATGAATGCTGATGATGGTGATGGTGATGATTATTATGACGGTGATGATAGTAATATAAATGATAATGATAGTGCTGATGGAAGTTGTGCTGGTGATGATGGTGTTAGTGGTAGTGATGATGGTGGTGATCATGAAGATTATCTAATGCTAGTAATGAATCCATTAATAAATGAAGTGGATAATATTTAAAACAATGTGTCCTTTTTTGTTGTTTGCAGGAAACGATACATTCCTGTGGGGTGACCTACGAGATCGTCTCAAACATTCCAAAGGTAAGATGTACAAAGGCTATAAACGTGCTCTTATTTATGTTGAGACATAATGAATGTAACACAGGCAATGGTAGATAAAGAAAACGATATACATGTATGTGTTTTTTTAAATTGTCAGATTTGTGTTCTTTTAATTGCCAATCAATTGCCAATCACTTGCTTTGATGGCCGCTTTAGGAGCAGAGCATAATGGTAGTATGGGGAATAGGCCCCCAAAACAAAGAAATATACAAGCAACTAGGGACATACATGTAGAACCAAAATATTACTAGAACATTACAAACAATTGCCTATTGTAAGCCTCAAATATTTATTTGAATGGTGTCCTATTTTTTTCACAGGCATCAGAAGATCACGAGTCACTCCTGTTGATGGCCGCTTCGAGTGCTGAAAATGGCAGTATGGGTGGCAGGCAAATAACAATAGTTTAACCCTAACCAGGCCGGGTTATTTTGGCTATGCTATAGCCAGGGGGGGGGGTGGATTCCACCCCCCCCCCCCCCCCCTGAGATCTCAGCCGCCAAACGCGCGGCCGCCACAAAATTTGGCACACAGATAGTTTGCGACATAATCTACAAGATTGCATTGTTATTGTTTTGAAAAAAATAAATTTCTACTTAATTATGCAAATTTATGCAAAAATCCTCTTTTTGTCTATAATCCACTAAATATGGCTCAGAATTGTTATTTTTTTGAAAAAAATAAATTTCTACTTAATTATGCAAATTTATGCAAAAATCCTCTTTTTGTCTATAATCCACTAAATATGGCTCAGAATATGCTAATTTTGTGCATGAATATTCTTTATGACCTAATTAAAAGGTTTTCAACATTAAAAATTGCGACAGCCAAAAAATTTATTTCTTTGTTTTCGGAATTTCTTATGTATTTCTTTGTTTTTTTACTTTTGTTTTTTATTGTGTTTTTTTATGGAATACATTATTAACCATTATTCAACAATATTTAGCCCAAAATTAGTGATTAGTGATTAGAATGAAAAATAATGAAGGTTTTGTCTATTCTAGGAAAAACTCAATTTCCATAGGATTTGTACACAAATCACAAAATTTACCGATTTTCGGGCCGACGCTCACTTACAAAAGGTCACGTGACTTTAGAACGGTATACTCGGTCGTCGCAAATTTGGTCTCAAAAGTTGCGCAAGACTTCAATGAAAAAACTCATGAAGTCGCGCTGCAATACCAGCAATTATCGCGCGAAAAGTCGAGTGGGGGGTGGATTCCACCCCCCCCCCCCCCCCCCCCCCCGGCCTGGTTAGGGTTAATGCATGTACTGTATACAAGTAACTAGGCACAATAGAGACCAATATAGATTACTAGATATTTACAAACAATTGTTTATTGTAAAGCTCTAATTTGTCTTTAACTAGGTATGTTTTTGTTTACAGGCCTCAGAAGACCCAGAGGATCGTGAGTCACTCGCGTTAATGGCCGCTTCTGGCGCAGAAGATAATGGCAGTACGGGTGACGGGGAGACGTACATAGAGAAGTACACGCGGGGCGTGTCGGCCGTGGAGAGTATCCTGGCACTGGACAGGCTACGACAGGAGGTCATCATCAAGGAGAAGCTGGCCAGTAGAGGGCGCAGTCTAAGAAAGACGTCCAGCGTGCCGAATATCGCAGTGAGTAGCCAATCAATGTTTCATGGGGGGAGGAAGGGGGGTTATTGTCCCGTTTTTCAATGTTATGTTAACCTTGTTATCGTAGGTTCCTCACATTAACTGATAATCTTGCCCCAAGCATCATATTGATATTGATATTTGTAGAAGTAGTTATTAGGTTACATTAGTAGTCTTTTATTTGGTTATCCAATATTGCTTGTATGAACTATGCCTCTCTACAAAAAATGACAGCTTTTCAGAGACGACTATCTGTTTCAAAGTGAAGAATAATTTTGAAGTTTTTTAAAACAAAAAGTGAAGAAAATATCTTCATGTACATAGAAGTTTGTAGTAGTTTGGCTGAACATTCTTTTCTCTTTTACATTCTGTTAATATATATATATATATATACATATATATTTATAGCCTGTTGTCTACGTTTCAAAGAAGGATGTAAGTGTTTGAATTAATTTTCTCTCAGAAGAGAAGGTTGTTTCTTGAACATTATCATGCTACATTATATCATGAATGTCACCTATATATTCTCATGATTTACAGAATGATAATTATATTATGAGTTTATTATTTTTTTCATGATTGATAATTCATGACTAAGCTTAATTTATTTATTTTATCAAACCTCAACTTATTGACAATAATAGCAAATGTAAGCAGGACTAATGTAACCTTACACCACAAACAACTAATGTTGTGGTTAAAGATAGTGTATATATTTTTAAAATAAATAATTGAGCATGAATCGTTATCCTTAGGCACGTTAGACTGAGAATAGTCATGTTATAATGCAGGCCCCATATTCATGAAACCCCGCTAGCTTAGTTCCTTGTTAAGTGTATTAAAAAATGCGCAGTTTATTGACCAACAAACAGTTTTCCTAGTCCCCAACTAGGGTTTGCTGGGTAAGCCTTAGGTACCCACTAAGTTAACTCTAGTTAGCAACTAAAAGATAAATATTGTAATTAATTATTAGCCACATAATCCAATATAGACTTAGCAAGGAACTAAAGCTAGCGGGCTTTCATGAATATGGGCCCAGCAGGATACTACCAATATATGTCATGTATATCAAATGCAGATTTCACATCAGCTGCGCAATATTAATTATCTTTTTGGACTTTTTACAGCAAACATGTACGAGTTGACTTCATACTTATTTTGTGTATACTATTTCATTAGTCTCCAGACTACAATTGTATAGTTTTTGAATGTGCATCTTGCATTTTTGATTCATTTTGTTGCTGAAAATACCTTCAACATTTAAACATGCTGTATGTTAATGCATTACTTATTTTCACTTAGTACATATAAAAGTCATATTTGAACATTTATTTCATTATGTAACAACACCACATAGTATCATTGGGTGAGAATGAGAAGTGCGTTGAGTCGATTTTTGATTATATTCAGATATGCATACCATCTATTTGATGAGAATCTTCTCTATGCGATGCCAAATTCTCAGGTATAATTTCTATTTTTGGAATTATTTATCACAAATACAAGAGAGCTGAATTTGGTTTCTACCAAGATCTCAAACTTAAAAAACAATTATCACGGAAGTAAAATAAAAAGTAAAAGAAAGCGCCTTTCTCTTTCTCATCCAAGAATATAAATCACTCACAAAAAGTCCTGCAATTCAGGTTTGAGCGTTGATGTCTGTTTTGTTATGAAATATTTCTCCTCAAATTCGAAGCCTGTTTATTCCCCTTTACATCGATGCCTCATTTGTTATGATTCTGTAATAGTGGAATGTGCAGTAGACCTGAATATGGAGCCTTGTCAAAATCGAAAGGTCGCAAAATACAACTTTATTCTCAATGTGAATTCTTCATTTGTTCTGAGATTTACTTGTGTTTTCAATAGTCACTCAATAACAATTAATTTTGCAACATTTTAAATCTTGAATTGGTCCTAGGTATAATGCACATACCATAATTACATGTACATTAATATTACAAATGGGGCATTATTGTAAAGAGGAATAAACAGGCTTTTCAATGATACCAACTTTATGTAAGATTATATACAGACAAGAGAGTTATTAATGCTCAAACTTGAATTGCAGAATTTTTTTTGAGGGGTTTGTTATGAATGCATGTCAAGTAATACTTATGTGCGCATCTACATGTACATGTATACCCATTGCTATCCCATGATTCCATGCAGGGCTCCATATCACGCACGCTGGACATGAGTCGCTCCATGGACTGTCTGGACGAAGACTTCAGGGTAGGTTTTAACAAGCAAAATAAAGTCCCGTTTACAATTGAATACAAGAAAACACAATCCCGTACCCACTTCCCTATAACCCCATCACAATTTATCCCTCTCGATATTTCTCTCTTCCATTGCACAAATTCACTACACCTTTAAACATAGCATGCCCTATGGACGACTAAATAAAGCAGACTGTTTGGGCAACCAATGTGAGGAAGGACTTGATTTAAATAGCCCAAATAGACCACCTGGGGATTGTTCGCCACTAGTTTTTACCCCATCTCCTTCTCCATTACTTTCTTACCTAATCTCTTGGCCCCCCCCCCCCCCCCCCCCTCCATCCCGTATACCCTCTTCAAACCTATCTGGCTAGAAGGTCACCTATAGAATGCATGGATGAAGAATGAATGATACAGCCAGTGGTGTAGTGTTGTCAGGACTGATTGGCAGGGGGGGGGGGGGGGGGCACACCTAATGTTTTTCTTGATTTTGTTTCTTCCCCTTTTGCATGTCAATGTTTTTGGCAAATTATTTGGGGGCTGAAGTTTTTGAGCAGGGATTGTTTACTTTTTCTGTCTTTGTCCAAAAATAGAGGAGTAGATCAGTTCCAAGTTGTGAAGACTAAACGATTCACAAAAAATTATTTTGTTATGATTGATAAACCAATTGGTCATTTCTAATACATATCTTTTTCCTCATTTTTTTCATCCTGGTTTCTCGGCTTCCATATGATATTTGGATGGGTTTGAAATATTTGTTCTTGACCTTTTTTAAAATTTTGTGCATTGACCATTTGTGAATGTTTATATTACCATATGTATGCTATCACTGTGTTATCATACATCATACATATATATCTATTTTTAACCCTAATTGCTTTATAACTGTTTGTTTGTTTGAACCCTGCTTCTGTAAATTTAATTTCTATCATAATCTCATTGAATTTTACTTTGATTTACCAATCTGTAAAACGATAATGCAAAACTCAAAATTACAATTTATTTGATAACAATACACAATTCATATGAGTATATCTTGTTTTTATGTTGTCAAATGTTTTGAAATTTGTTGTCGGCTTGTGATTATGTTATGACTTATAACTTTATTTGGCGTAAATCCTACAAACCAATATATTGTCAAACCCTTGTGTTTGTAATCTTCTTGCATGTGTGATAATGCTTGACCCTCAATCACAATGTTGTATTTGTTATATCTGTTACTATAGTTACCATTGTACGGCTTCTTCTACTAGGATCTGTAGTCATGACAACAACAATGCCAAATATGCCTTGCCACTTATACTTGCTAAATATTTTCCAGAAATGACATCATTATATAATGTTCAGTTTGTATGTGTATAAAGAAAGATATCGATACTTAGTCTTAGTTCGTCTAGGATTAGATTCACCATTCTGTTGATTGTTATTACATCTTCTGTGTGTGGCTCCTGTGACATTTGTCCCCCAGATATTAAGATGGGAGAGCCTTCGTAATCTGACCCCAACTAGTAACTCCCCGAATGCAGTGGTAGGGGGCACCATAGTGTACGTAGGGAAAGGGGGTATGTCTCGCCCCCGGACTCTCGTTGTGTCGACATCGGACACGCGGTCGGAGACGAGTGACTACTGCGGGTCGCCGAGTAGCATGCAGCTTAGCAGTAGCCCCACGGCGAGCCCCTCCCACCCTGGCGTGGGGGCATCGCACACCCCGGTGATGACAGGTGTCGCTGTGACGTCGCACCCTCTGATGGGCGGGGTACACCCTGCTGGCATCCCGCTGCTCCCGTCTATGGGGTCCATTCACACTTCGATGAGTCCCCACCATCCTTCGATGAGTGCCCATCACCCCTCGAGCCCACATCACCCTTCGATGAGCCCGCACCACCCCTCCATGGGGCCAGGGGGTACCCCGAGGAGGTCCAGCCTGGGCAAGGCGGGGGGCAAGCAGCTGAGACCCGTCAGGGAGGAGAGGGGCAAGGATAAAAGGAGCGAGAGGATAGAGGTGGGTACATGTCCAGAGTTTATAAAGTTATGCAAAAACGATTAGAGCCATTTTTGCAATTTTTAGGTTAAGTCACTATTATGACACAATGCTTGTCTTTAAAATGATACTTCAGTCATTTGTTTTAAAGATATTAAAATTGTCCCTTTTTGGGGGGGCATTGTTTCTTCTTGAATTTGTGAAAATGGTTTTATTTATCGGTCTTTGCATTTAAACCCTTCATGTTTTATGACTTGCTTATTTGCTTAGTTGTTGGTTTATTCTGTATGATTGTTAAAACTGTTTGTTTGATGAATCAGTCTGTTTTGTTTTGTTCTGTTGAAGAATGTTAGAAAGAGTCAGTGTAATGTATCCCACTTATTCCTGTTATGCATTGCCATACATGTTGGTTTGATTAATTGGTTCGTTATTTGTTCACATGTTTAATAAAAGCACTTTGAGAACTATCAGTTTTTCCCTAACTCATTTGCCTGAATTGTTTTTGTTAACTTTATGGATCACTGCATTAATTCATTTGTCAGTATTTCTTCTAAAGAGATTTATTCCATGGGTAGGGTTTACTCCATTCCCTTCCGCATTGTATAATGAACATAATTGACATTGTCCTGTGTTCACTCTAGACACTGATTACACTTGACATGCGTTAGTATGTTAATTTACTTTCACAATAATGACCATTATACGGTTCATGTGTTTTCCCAATATAGTTAATTGGTATGAATTAAATGTGATGTGTGTACAAATGAGCAGTTTTCCATCAATATGTGTTTTTTTTTTTTTCATTTAAAAAGTTTTTATATTCACACTTCTATTCACAGTTGTATGTATTCTGTGTCCACATGTTTTGAAAGCACAACTAACCTGTTACTGTTGATGTGTTTGATATTTTGTTCTAATAACCTGCAGACCAGAAGAAGTCTACCCTTATAACACAGGATGTGATGGTTGGTAGGTATTGTTTAACTCTATTGGTTTAACTTTAACATGAACTGTTTGTATGTTTTTAAATCATATTCTTACTGTATGTATGAAATAACACGCCCAAACACTCACTGTTTTGTTTGTTGTATTTTGCTTCGCGATGAACCATATGTACACCAGGGCTCGACACTCGCACTCGCTCGCTGGCCCGGGGCCAGTGAAATTGCACTTCGGGCCAGCAAAAATGTATGAAAGTCATATTTTGGTGGCCCGATCGGGCAAGCAGATTTTTAAACCCGATATTTACAACATTAGAAACATGTTGTTTTCTTCTATGTCATGCTCCATCTACATGTATAATCACATGTAGGATCAGGAAAGAGTGATCATTTGAATAGTAAAAAGTTTACTCATGAAATACAATTTCCGGTCCAGTAAATTTTTCTTTCGGGTCACTAGAAAAGGGGAAGAAATTATTTCACTGGCCCGACCGGGGCACTGACAAAAAGTGTAAGTGTGGAGCCCTTTGTACACTACAATTTCCCCCACAAGATGTGTATTACCACAGTTGAATGTTTCTACAGATACTATCTTATGGCACATGATATTATACACTTCTTTCACTTCATGATAATATACTGTTTACAAAAATATGTTGTAAAATGTTAAAATCAAATGGTTTTAAAATCAAACACATGGCAAACTGAACAGTTGCCATCTTTAATCTCGCATTGTCTTGTCAGTGTTCAGTTATTTTATCTCCTCTTGACTATTTCTCTTTCTATATTTACCCTTGCTATTTACTCATCACAGGCAAAGACTCTGTATTACTCCCAGAAGAGAAATCGTGCAATAAGGATGAGTGAAGAGAAGAAAAACCGTCGCCGCTCCGAGCCGCCCCTCATGCCAGACGAGAACAGCACCCCTCTGAACAATGACGTGAGAAAGAGTTGGAATGGCCAACTTACAAATGGGAATGAAGAGGAGTTTACTAAGTGCCCTCTTAATATCGACGTTAGAAAGAGTTGGAACTATCATCTTGAAGCTAATGAAGATGAAGAGCTTTCTACGAGCGGAGGGGAGATAACATTTTCCTTCCTCGATTCATCCCCATCAGATGTAATGGATGATTCCTTTCCTTGCAAGCTGCAAGAGGAATCACCCCTTCCAAGCGTAATGGACAATTCTTTACCCTGCAGGGGCAGTCTGGACGAGTCGACTTATCATGGGGGAGAAATGCAGTTTGGAGGGGACAGACTTCTCGATGACATGTACTTGTCATTTGGCTCTTGCAGCATTGTAGAACCCATTTATGCAAATGAGGTTTGTAGACTAGAACGAAACCAACCATTGTTGATACAACCAAAGTGGGTTTGCCACGAACATAAATTTTGAACTAACTTTTACCAAGTTTTCAAGAAGTCACTTGTAAGAAATGTGTGACATTTGTGACACTAGCAATACAAACAGTATCTGCAAATTTGATGCAGTGTATATTTCAAAGGTTAACCCATTACATTTGAGGTTTGCTTTTAAATGTAAACCAACCATTATTTATTCAACCGAACCCGAGTGTTCCAGGAGGGGCAATTTTGGAATTCTTCATTACTATACCATTTGAAAATCTCAACACTCGTACAGAATCAGTAAAATGTTGGCGACCAGGAAATAGCATCATTTTGTGGTCAGTCTAATGGATTTCGGAAGTACCTTATACGGTAAAGAAGAATGGTGTTCTGTACAATCAAATGTTTCCATGAAATTATACTTAATTATAGAAACAGTATTTATAACATTCAGTAAATATTTTTGTTGTAGTACTAGTACTACTACTAGTTATTCATTGTGTATTTATATGATCAATATTTACATCATCAAAACACTTACTGGTATGATAGAGTGTAATGGAACAATCTTGCCTAGCTGTACTTGTTTTATTTGTGTACGTTATTCTTTAATCAGTGTCTGAAATCACAAATGTTGCAATCCATTATGCCTCTAGTTAAATTATCAGAGGTGTCATATATTAAACCTATGTGCCATAAACAACATTTATGTGTAGTAACAAAATGTAAAAAACAACTATTGTTTTGCTTTTTTATGTTTGTCTTGCACCGTACTATATACAGTGATGCTATTGGAGATTAACTGATACTTGTTTTTCTAACACTTGTTTCGTTCATGTGATGTGATTAATTAACCGACAGCTGCTGCTAAATGACTAGCATGCTCCCAGAGAAAGTATGCAATATCTTTGCTTGGGTTTGAAATGTTCCTGATGTCCATGGGTAATATTGCCAGGAGTGTCACACTGGGACAGAAATGGCCGCGCTTTAAAGGTCGCCATCGTTTTTAGTATTACAATGATTTTTATTATGGGCATTGATATTGTGGCTTACCTGCATGAGTGAATAGACACTGCCACAAATACAGTTTACATTACGACAATTAGAGACTTATATATTATTAAAACATGCATACTCCATTCCAACAATTATTTAGACTTTTCAAAAAAGTCTACAAAATCGCACTTGGTTCAGGAAGGTTCGGCTTTCGACGAACCTTTGCAGCTGAGCAAGGTTCGGCTTTTGACAAATCTTGGCTGCTGTTCAAGGTTCGGCTTTTGACGAACCTTTGCAGCTGAGCAAGGTTTGGCTTTTGACGAACCGTTGCAGCTGAGCAAGGTTCGGCTTTTGACGAACGTTGGCTGCTGTGCAAGGTTCGGCTTTTTGACAATACTTGGCCGTTAAGCAAGGTTCGGCTTTTGACGAACCGTTACAGCTGAGCAAGGCTCGGCTTTTGACGAACCTTGTCTGCTGTGCAAGATTCGGCTTTTTGACAATACTTGGCTGTTGAGCAAGGTTTGGCTTTTGACGAACCTTTGCAGTTGAGCAAGGTTTGGCTTTTGACAGACCTTTGCCGCTGAGCAAGGTTCCGTTTTTGACGAACATTGGCTGCTGTGCAAGGTTCGGCTTTTTGACAATACTTGGCTGTTGAACAGGGTTCAGCTTTTGACTAACCTTGGGTTTGGCTTTTAAAGAACCTTGGCCAAGCAGGGTTTGGCTTTTGACGAACCTTGGCCAAGCAGGGTTTGGGTTATGACAACCTTATGTATAACTCATGACAAACCTAAGGATGATTTGGCATCAGTTTTTGTCAAATTTGGTCCTTTTGGAGTGAACACGTAATATTGTATTGCATCTGATCATTTTTAAAGTCTTCTTTCGGAAAGTCTATATAAATGTTGGGATGGGATAAATGCTTTTCCCATTATTTTTCCAGCTTGATACTTATTGTTCATATCAAAGAATTAACCATTTAAACGAAACGAGTCCTGCCTAATGAACAAGTAAAGGATGGGCGCTAGTTGCTCAAGGACAGTCTAGTTGAATAAAGCAATTTCGTTTCACTGATACTGATAGTTGCACAGAGAATATTAAAGTAATAACAGATTGATTTTCATCCTGCTGTGTGACATTGTGCATTATCCAAATACTTCTCTGCATTTTGCATGTAAACTGTAATGAAACATTTCCAGGTCACACATGCCTACATGTAGTTGATATGCTGTGGATTTACTGTTCAAATGGCGCTCTCTATAGATTAACACTGATATGTAGCCCAATTATAATCTATCCTTTGATTCTCTTCATTTATGTTGTTTATCTTCGATATTGTACATGTATATTACAATTCATGTTATTAGATATCAAAAGTATTAGAATGTATAATTTGATTCCATTATGGTTTGTTTGTTTTTTAGTAATGTTATGTAGAAATAATACTGTGATCATGCCAAATCTTAATATCATTGCCCTGAAATTATGCCATAAAGATTTGTGTTCTTCAAAACTTGAATATGATTTGCGCCATAGAATTTGATTTCTTTCATGAGTGCATTTTAGAGGTTTTCTTTTGCCTTTGACTTAACTTAGACTTAACTTGCTGTTATGTATATTATAAAACTTTCATTTGTTTTATGTGTTTATTTTGTTTCATATGATTTTGCAAGCATATTCCATATTGTTTGTTCTTTCTTCATTGAATGTTTGTCTTTCATTTTGTTTTCATTCTTTCTTTTGCGCTATACCAAAAATACAAAGGAAGCATATAAATGTAGATTGCATATAAAGTCCAACCTATTCTAGCGACCACCTGGCTATAGAGACCACTAATTTTGACTCCCTTTAATGCAATTTATGTGTAAATGAACCTGTCTATAGAGAATATATTATGTTTATAAAGACCACAATATCTGTCATCCTTGGGTGGTCTGTCAGTATAGACAGGTTTTACTGGACCAATTATGTTAACCCATTTAAGATGAATTACGTTTCGTGTATTAATGTGCAGTTTAAAAGGATTTCCCCAATTAGTTGGCTGTATTAAGAAAGGTACATGTATGCTAGGCTTTTGCCTGTGTGTATGAGCCCATAATCATTATGATATCATAATCGTCACTACCTCTATGTAGTGATTGACTGTTGAAGCAGAGAGGTGGTGAGGATTATGTCGAGATTTGGTAATTAATAAAGGCAGAGGCCTTTGTCTAGTTTAATACATACAGCCCCTGGCCCCTAAGTACCATGTGTTTTAGGGGTGCTGCACCCCAATTTTGTAGGGGGGGGGGGCAAAATACCCCCACCAGAAACATTGTTGCTGGTGCTGCACCGCCCCTGCTGGTTTTGGACACGGTCACCTTCCTCCTGGTCATGCAAGTAAATCAATGGCCACTCGTTCCTTAGGCTGCATGTTCAACACCCCTGGGGTTAGCTCACCACCATGATAGCTGTATGCAAACTAGGGTATCATCGATACATACGTTGTGACCAAATAATAGTTATAGACCAAAACTAAAATATTTTGTTTGCATTGGTTTCCTTTTATAAATGTACATGTCCTCGACCAACTGATGAGGGCTTGAATGTGTTCAACTTCCATCAAAATCTACACCTACCTTCTAATGTTGGTTCACGGCCTGTTGACCAGTAACTGTACTGTACAGTTAGTTTGCCATATATTGTAAGATGCCGTATTTTATTAGTGACCATCATCTTTCACAATGTCATTCTTTGCTTGTCTTGTTTCCCATATGCTTGTCTGCCAGTAAAGATATTCCTACACTGCCTAAACAAAGCAATGGGTCAAATAGTCAGGTCATAAATGTTCGTGCAGCATTCATAGACATTGAGTAATCTCTAAACGAAAACATATCCATTATACTGCATAATATTCTGAATCTGGGATTCGTATTATTATGAAAGTCAATAATATAATTCTGTTCAAATTGGTGTGATTAAAGTTGGATGAGTGAGCTTTGTTGCCATCCCAACTATTCATTGTTATAAATCGTGTTGCATCTATCAACTGTTTTCGTCATATCGTCATGTAACGGTTAGAAGGGCGGTAAGTCATTCTTTGTCTACATGTTGGCTACATTTGAAGCCATTATAATTATGTAATGCTGCTATTTCCGATAGTAATTGTTTCTAATTTTACAAACATTAATTCAAAATAAAACATAGCTTTATATAATATATATGGTTTATACAAGGCTCCAAAAAATTCAACGTGATTATCTCCGATGCACAAAAAGGAAATCACGCAATTCTCAACCGATGATATGTAATTAGTAATACACTGCCACTAATTGACAAATTCCTTTTGAAAACTAGATGACATTTACATGAACTTGGATGATACAGACAATTGAAATTATTGTTGGTATTTGTTTTTTCCCAATGATTAAATTACTGGTGAGCACACTACGCTGGCCAATGTGTTTGTCAGTGGTGACAAAATAAAAAATCGTAGCCACATGTATGTGTAGTAATTTATGTAAAAAACAAATATTATTCTGCTCTCTGAAGTTTGTCTCGCAGCGTACCATAGACAGAAATGCAATTGTAAACGAAATAATACGCATTTGTATAACACTCCTTTCATTATGTGCATATACAGGGTGGCCCAAAAAAAAACGGAACGGGGCACTTCCCAAAATATAATACCACAATGTTTATGTTCATCGGATAGGGTGTCCTTTCCAATGAAAAACGATACCAAGAACAGTAATTTTGGTCAGGTCGTTTTTGTTTAAGGACGCAGTGAGTGAGACCATGTCAGGTGCCGATTTATGTCGATTTCGACCTAGTCAATGCCAGTTTAACCGCACTCCTTGCCCGTAATACCATTCAGCGACCAGGCCCATTCTCTCGGCACACGACTGAGTGCACACTAACAATAGTGCGCGATGCTCAACGATATGAACGGCGGTTCGTGCAATTCATCAAGCGCTGGCTCAATACAAATTGACAAAAAAGAGAACCTGACATGGTGTAACTCACAGGGCCCTAAAACAAAAACTACACGACCAAATTGACTGTTCTTGGTATCGTTGTTCATTTGAAAAGACACTCTATCCGATGGACATAATACATGTGCTACTTTATTTTGGGAAGTGCCCCGTTCCGTTTTTTTTGGGCCACCCTGTATAACATATGGCTACATTACGGAATACGTGCATGAACACTGCCGCAAATAAAGAATACATCACGCAAAGATACTTATTTATAAATATGCATGCTTTGTGACTGGAGCTGTTCCACATTTTTCCCAGCTTGTTTATTATAAAATCGTCATATAATAACAGTCTTGTTTTATATTGAAAAGATCAAGGCACTACATCTACAATGATAGTTGATTAAAGATATGAAGCAAGTTGAATACTATCAGTTTCGCTTGATGATAATATAAAGAAAGTATACTAGTTGCACAAAGCATACAAAGTATAATGATAACATAATTATTTACTTTTTCATGTAATTATTAATTTTTGTATTGCTTTGTCACATTGTGCATTTTCTTAATACTTTGCATTTTGCATGAAAACTACAATGACAACTTGCCAGGTCACACATGCCTACATGTTGATAATCTGCTCTGGATTTACTGTTGAAATGTTGCCCTCTATATATTAATACAGATTGGTAGCCGAGTCATTGGCAGTTTATTCTTTGATTCTCAAAATTCATGTTTATCTTCTTTATGTTAAAAAAGCATTAGAATGTACAGTTTGATTCCATTATGTTTGTAATTTGTTTTATAGTTATGTTATGTAGAAATAATACTGTAATCATGCCAAATCTTAATATAGGTCTTCTCGGCCAATTTCGCGTGTCATTCAATTTTGCGGAATTGAGCTGAAGGCTTGCAATTGTGGTTAAAAATTGCATTTTGTTCATACGATTTAGCTCTCCGGTCAAGTGATTTACCACTTTTAGCATTCAATTTAACTTTCAACACGCTATTTGCATTCAATTTCGCCATCGGGTTTCACGAAAGAGCGGTATTACGTAATCACACATTTTCTCGTTTTAAATCGAATGCAATCAAAATGTTTTGAAATGATTGTTATATCAATTCGAATGCTAAAAAAAGAATGTTGACTGCCAAATACAGCTGCGGTGACAACATCAGCAAAATTGAATGCACACAAAATCAATTCGTGTGCATGGTAGAGGTATCTTTTGCCTTAGACTTGCTGTAATGTATAGCTATTAAACTGTCATTAGTTTGTATGTGTATATTTTTCATATGATATTACTAGCATATTCCATATTTTTTTTGAGTTTCTTCATTGAATGTTTGTCTTTCATTTTGCGTTCATTGTTCTTTCTTTTATGCTAGGTTTACACCATGTCCCCGGCGGCCACGGCAGCCCCGTTTGGCCAAAACGTAGTGCGCCGTGAGATTTTGACAAATTTTCCCTCTGTATTCAAGTTTTGTTAGGTCTTGCCAAGTTTTCTCACGGTCTATCATGGTCTACCACGGTATCCGTGACGGGCCGTGGGGGAAGAGCCCCTTCCCCCAACTGATGGTGCGTTTACACCATGTTCCCGGCGGCCACGGCAGCCCCGTTTCAGGCCATCGTGGACAAAACGGGATGGACGTGAGACAACGCGGGTGGACGGAATGGGCAAACGTGATATGCCGCGATTGCCGTGGATGCCAGGCCAGATTTTTAAACTGTCAAAAAATTTGCCACGGCAGTCACGGTGCGGATGAGAAGCCTAGCAGGCCAAAGTAAAACACGGTGCCTATTTTATACATACAGCCCCTGGCCCCTAAGAACCATGTGGTTTAGGGGTAGTGTACCCCCATTTTGTGGGGGGGGGGGGGGGGGGCAAAATATCCCAACCAGAAACATTGTTGCTGGTGCTGTACCATTCCTGCTGGTTTTGGACACGGTCACCTTCCTCCTGGTCATGCAAGTAAAACAATGACCACTCGTTCCTTAGGCTGCATGTTCAACACACCTGGGGTTAGTTCATGATGCCCACCATGATATCCGTCTGCAAACTAGGGTATCCTCAAACATACGTTGTGACCAAATAATGCAGGATGCATGATGTTGTAGACCCAAACAAAATATTTTGTTTTAATTTCTTTCTTTTATAAATGTACATGTCATCAACCAATGATGAGGACTTGAATGTGTTCCACTTCCATCAAATTCCACACTTACCTTCTAATGTTGGTTCACCGTCTGTTGACCAGTAACTGTACATTTAGTTTGCCATAAATTGTAGGATGTCGTATTTTATTAGTGACCATCCGCTTTCACAATGTCATTCTTTGCTCGTCTGTTTCCCATATGTTTGTCTGCCAGTAATGACATTCCTACACTGCCTAAACAAAACAACAGGTCAAACTGTCAGGTCATCAAAGTTCGTGCAGCATTCATAGACATTGAGTAATCTCTAAACGAAAACATTTCCATTATACTGCATAATATTCTGAATCTGGGATTCGAATTATTATGAGTCAATAATATAATTATGTTCAAATTGGTGTGATTAAAGTTCGATGCGTGAACTTCGTTGCCATCCTGATTATTCATCGTTATAAATCTTGCTGCATACAACTGTTGTCGCATAGATTTAGTTGGGAGCCTATTCTATGTAATGCTTCTTTTTCAGAAAGTAATTGTTTCTAATTTTACAAACATTAATTCAAAATAAAACAGAGCTTTATATAATATATATGGTTTATACAAGGCTCCAAAACATTCAACGTGATTATCTCCGATGCACAAAAAGGAATTCACGCCATTCTCAACCGATGATATGTAATTAGTAATACACTGCCACTAATTGACAAATTCCTTTTGAAAACTAGATGACATTTACATGAACTTGGATGATACAGACAATTGAAATAATTGTGTTGGTATTTGGTTTTCCCCAATGATTAAATTACTGGTGAGCACACTACACTGGCCAATGCGTTTGCCAGTGGTGACAATATGAATGATATATAAAAGAATATCAATAGTACAGTTTTAGTCAAACTGAATTTGTGTAAACAAAACTTGCATATATCGTTACAAACCAATAATTATTACTCCACGCATGCCCGATAGTTAAAACAAAACTTTCCAGGGGCTAAGTCAAGAGTCTGTTATCATTAAAAACAACAGCATTTAAAACAAAAGAGGGTGCCCTCTTAGAATATTACTTTCAACCATTTCTCATGAAAAAGTTGCGATTGTCATATTTTGTTTAAATATTGAATCAATAGAGAGATCATCTATTTAAAAACCTCTTTGGTATTTTTTCGCAAAAGTTTAGGCAATATGCATATTTTTCTTAAATTATTGAATAAATGTGGGACGCACATTGTTTCCAATCAAATATACTTGATATTTCTGCTATTTCTTGTCCGACTTTGATCAAATAAAGTTTGCTTTATCTTTAAAATCACGTGATGTTACAAATATTACACTTGGTTCTTCATTATCTCACAATAAATTATTTGTAAAGCGCCCTCCAACTAAAACCAAAACTAAACTATTCCTTTAATGTTTATAAAATTATATCAAGGTCATTGTGGATGTAAACTGTCTGTTTTAATATGGCGTTACCTCGTAGATCTGTCTGATGTCACAAATTACTTTTTGTTTTTTCGCAGGATGCATTATGTGCGTATTTCTTGTTTCCAATGAAAATACTTTTGAATATGTATACAATTGTGTTACACTTATATTGTGATCATGCTTAGAAATAAATTTGTGTTGAAACTAGGCTTTTACGCAATTTGAGATATTGAGATGACAGAATACTTGCATTGTCTGATTTTAGCAAATGTTGTCGAAATGTATTTTTAATTCTATGTAAGATTGTGGACTTACATACATGTTTGTACTGGTTGTATATCATCATACAACATACTGCTATAATCATACAGTCATATTTATCATGATCAGATATAGTTTAGTGCTTTAAGTTTCATTTCTCGCTACCTGCTTTATTGTTTAGTGACTTATTTACCTTTCTTTGCTTTCGTTATTACTGTACCAAATCTTGAAAATTGTGTGTGGAAGTTTGGTAGACCATCCCTTATATTGTATTTCAACTACTGTCGAATATTGTGAATACAATGTTGTGTAAATGGCTGTGTAAATATTGCTAAATAGAAGAGATTTTATTACATTTTGGGGTATAAATTGAACAACAAAAAACAGTGAACAGTATTTGTTATTGTGTCGGCTTTGTGTAAGGAAAATTGATAATTATGTTTGTGTGTGTGTAGGTTTGTTTGTGTTTGTACATCAGTCTAATCATGAGGGAGATGATTTAAGTCATGCTTTCTTAAATGTTAGTATATCAACTTCCGTCTAAGGCATGCAAGTAATGCACCAGATTGCAATATTTCGAGTGAAAAATTGCAACAGCTCCCTTCCCCGGGAGGGAGGTACCCACATCCTACACCCTCCCCCTCTCGGGCGCTCCGCGCCCTCGGGCTTGGTCGCTTCGCTTCCTCACATCATCCACCCACCACTTCTCAAAACAGATCTACACCTCTGATACAAACACACTCACATGTGCACACTTAAATATAAATAAACATAAACAGAATAATCAGATTCACAGTAGCAGTTCGTTATTCATGAAGAGCTCAGATGCTAATCATAGCCCTCTTATAAACACGGTTACTTTTCAGGTCTAAGGTTTTGATATACTAGTAACTGTTTTGTTGCGAAGAGTCGTATTCCTGACGTCCTTGTTAAGGATCCACTGTACTCCTTGCCAGCCTTTATTACTGATACTGATGCAATTTATTGTATCCTTAATTTATTCATCAATGTTTACCAATCTGTGGGTCCAGCGACACAGCCATCTGTACCCTTGTATTACTTTTATATATATAGCATATTGATTAATATGGATATAGATATATAGATTGATCATGATATGATGATGACTCTCAAGTAATGCAGTGTTTACCCCTGAGAGGATGTATATGGATTATGAAAATTACATTTAGTATTATTGTTATCATCAAAAATCATCTGTGCCTAACACGACTGAACCACACAAGAATATAACAGATGCGGAATAAAGAGTTAATGTTATTTCAGTGAAATTAACATGTTTAATAAGACATATATACGTGTATAACCAAAATGCAAGAAGAGCTAGGCAATACATTTTAATTGGGATGAATTTACAATCAATTGAAGGCAAACATTAAATCACAACTTGGTTCATGTATATATATATGCATTAATTGAGTACAAACCTGTAACGGTGCAAATATCGACACATTTTAAAATTTTGTTGTAAAATTTCAGTAAAATAAATGATTTGTATAAAGTAATAGAGTAATTGTATAATACTGTATTTGGAAATTAACAAAATAAGGTCACGGAATGCAGTTGCGAATACAAACAATAAGCATCGAGGATTTGTACATGTACTAGGGGTCAATCATTGTCAGATATGAACATAATTTTGCTTTAACAATAATAACTGATGCGTTTTAGCTGGGGCATGAACATTTCTGCTTACAGTCTGATGGGCCGATTCACACACTAACACAAAATGTATATTTATCGCGAAACCTACACAGTAAAGCCAACAATATCTTTGCAATGAAGAACATATTTGGCAAAAGTTGTAACAATAACACAAATTAGTATAAATACATTTAGAAAGCACAATCATTATTCTTCAGATATTCACATTCTCGTCAGGCATGGAAGTTCTAATCAAAGTAAAAAAAAAAGGCAACAATTGTCATAAATATCTTGAAGTACTCGGATAGAACACAAAGTCAATATAACCTAGCTAGCTAGACTCGTATAAATTTCAAATTACAGTGACAATGTGGTTTACAAAGAAATATAACTGCATGACTTGTGTCAAAAGTGGAAATGTTAAGAAAGGGTACATATTGCTTAGTGACTGCGACTACATAAATCAACATAGTGACTAACAGTTAGAACTGTTGAGACTTCAATTACACACTATATTAATATCATCGTAATATAATTTTGAATACCTAAGCGAATATTGGATTGAAAAAGAAACACAAATTAAATAGCCTATGTTTCTTTATATCGGATATCACATAATGCCCATTGATTCAGAAACGATATTAAATTCAATCATGAATAATGCCATGTTTACAGACATTCGGGAAAAATAAACATTTCATTATTCTGTAGCCATATGCAAAACAACACGGTACAAACATAATGTGAAAGCTTCGAGTGATTATGCTCGAAGCTGGCAAGGTGAATACTTTAGTACTGATATTTAGTGTTTACTTAGTTACAGATAGTTGACTTAGAATCAGCTTGTTCTTTAAGACAATGTAATGAAGTCATATTGGTATACATGTATAATATTTAAATAATATGTGGCAGATATATTGACTTGACATTACGACTTTGGATCATTTGAAAATTAGGAAATAGTTAGATCCCGGCGGTGTCACTTCATATTTATAGGGTTGACATATGATCGTTCTTGAGGTCAAACATAACCTAATTTGTGGCGTTTCGCATTCATTTTCACCAAATTATACCCCGTTTTAAACACAAAAACAAATGACCAAAATGTTTGCATTCCGAGTACACAGACAAAACATAATCTGTGGCCATTCACAGAAGGGTATTTATTTTTTCGCAAACATTTTATTTAAATGTGTACTTCTTTTCTCATCTCCTCGTGTATTATATTTCGTGTATGGCCACACATTATTTTATACATTGTTTTCATTTACGAGAATTCATTTTGTTCTCGAACATATGTCAAAATGTACCCCTTTTCCGCAAAATTGTGAACGAATAAATGCGTTTACATAAACTGGGCTCCAAAAGAAACTTATCACTTTTTCAGAGCGACGCTCACTAAAATCCATAGCACCAAATTGATTCATATTTAGACACAGATAAGCTATTATTCTCATTAGGAAGCATATCTCAAAAATGACAAGTTTGCTTTTGCCAAAAAAGAGAAAAATGCCATGGAATCACTACAGGTCACTTTTCAAATATCACAGAAACTGCTCGCTGCGAACCTCCACAAAAGGCGGTCTATTCAGAACTTTCAATAGCTATTCATTCAACTTCAAAGCGGGTTATGTAACCACTAGACTGGTTATTGTCCGTACCAAGCTCTGTGCCCAGAAAGCGAGCAGTTTCTGTGATTTTTGAAAAATGACCTCTTGCGATTTCACCTTATTTTATTCTTTGTTGACTAAAGCAAACATATTTTTTTTAGATGAGCTTGCTAAGAAGTATTATATCTATTCTATGCCCAATTATGATTACTTTGTATGCTTTGGATTTTAACGTGTGTCGATCTGAAGAAGTGATAAGTTTCTTTTGGAGCGCAGTTTACATTGGCGATGTGAAGTGACATACTCAGGAGGTAGGTTCCTTTGAAATTACACATTTCAAATATGTCATCTTTAATCTAAACCGAACACAAAAAGTAACCACCCCCTAAACAATTGCTCACTATCCTACTCGAATCATAAACAATTATTATGAATTGATTAAGCATACTATCAGACATAGGAGTAGAGGTTGGGGCTGCACTAATGCGAAGGAGGCAAAAGCTGGGTGGGTGGGGGCTGCAACCCCCCTGGAATTTAAAAAACGGCAATGTATAGTCGGGCAAATCATATTATATTTGGGCAAAACCATGGCATATTTGAGCAAATTCATATTATTTTTCAGGCAAAGTCAGTTTCGGACAAAACCGTCTTAGCTTCTGCGTTAAATAACCATCACCGAATATAATTTTCAGCCATCAAATACGAGAGGTCCCTTTTTTCTTCTTGTCAGGTGAAAAGGCAAGAAGGATTGTAATTTAGGCAAAATATCTCACCTAGTCTAATTCACAGGTATATGCATCTGGTAACAGGAAACTTCTGTTTTTATTAGATATAGCGTAACAATGTTCCATACTAGAATTTTGCAATACCCATAAAGTTAATTAAGGGCATACCAGGTTTTCGTAGGCAAACTACACACATTGTTATTTTGTTAGTTAGTTAGGGATAATAATTATATTACAGTGACCAAGACTAGTATATTAAAGGGATAGTACAGTTTTGTTCAAACTTAATTTTAGTAACCAAAAACCTGCACCATGACATTAAAAAAAAACTAATATTTATAACTCCACCATGCTAGGTAAACGACATTGCCAACGACTAAGTTAAAAAGAAATATTTTTAAAAAGAGCCGTGTAAACTCAAAAGGGCCCACTCTAAAAATGCATCGGTTTAAAGCATTTGTTTATAAAAAAAAGATAAAGTTGTGCATCTGTGGCCATATTCATAAATCTGTCAGCTAGGCCTTATCTCCTTGCCAAAATGCCAGTTTGGACGATAACTAGCGGGGAACTCACACAACTCGCTTGTTTTCACAAACCAGTGCACAACACACACGTGCATGGATATGTAATTGTGTGTAGATTTTGCACGCTGTCTATGCCATTACCATATCGACCAATCAACGAGCGTCTAAGTCCTGTAATACAATAGCCATTTAAAATCTTCGTAGCGGGTTGCTAAATCGTAATTCAAGAAGCACTGCTAACCATACCGATAACAAGCTAACAACTCGGATGATCTAATTTATTCATCGTGGCTGTCATGGTAACATTCCATCTGTTGCAAGTTTGTTTGACATCGCATAAAAGCGCAGTTGACTCGAACGTGTGAATTAACGAATTGTTCCTTATTGTTCCAATCATAAAGGCGTCTTATTGGTATGTGTTCTACAACGTGATACAGTAAGGGGGGGGGTAGTAGAACATAATTGTCTTATCTGGGGTAAACGGGGGAGGGGGGGGGGGGGGCGGTAACTTGTGTCCAAAACAGAAATCTTGCTATAATTCCTAAATGTAAGGGCAGGACTGTGTAAGGGTGTTACTGTACTCTGTAGATATGAGCATGAGTAGGAATGATGTTTTTTTTTCGTGGTGGGGGGGGGGGGGGGGGGGGGGGAGGGATCACGCGTAAGCACATGTTTTCATAGCCACCCCAATGAAGTAAAACCAAATATATCTCCCTCCTCATTACGACCAAGCTCCGCCACGCTTATAATATGATAGCAAGACAAGGGAAACTATTCAATTGCAGTGAAAACAGAAACGAAATTGCATTAAATAGTATTATATAGATAGATTCATCAAAACAGAATTGAAATCACATAAAATCAATCCGAACTGCAAAAGTAAGCTAATATGTCACAAAAAGGACAAATAAAGGCAAATTACTCTCCAGATAAAAACATGTAATTTAAGCTGATAAAAGATGTTATTGCTGAAGTACAAGGATGCTAGGACAAACGCGGAAAAGTATGTTACTTGGGGAACTTTTTTGAACTAACATCACGCTATCATAAAAAAAATCTCTAATATCCCTTATTCGAATATTCTCCTTGCCATGTTCCCGATCGCGCCACACATACACACAAAAACCGGGCAGATTGTTACTTGCTAGCAATTTAGAGGTACATCAGAGTACCTCTAAATTTTTGGTCCAGTGTCGCTAAAATTTGTTCTATCTGGCTTTGGTGAATAAGAAAAAAATAGCTGGGTGTTAGGTCGTCATTCAGCTTCACGCCTTTGTTGTAAGTCCAACAAAGCTCTATTCAGAACGTCCCGCATAAATAGATTTCAATGCATTTAGTCGGCACCGCAGATCTATTGTTATAATTGTTCGCAGTTCGACTAACAATGTCGTGGAATACCAAATGATTGTGGAATTTAGACAGATGGGTTGTCATGCTAGGCCAGGCCTTGACTACGATAGCGAATTTAGCCTATCGGCCTTTTGTGAATACCAGTTAAGCCTAGCGGACATCGAAATCGTAATTTGATCAACCAACTAGCTTATCGGGGTTTTATGAATATGGCCACTGATGTTTTGTTGAAAAAGTAATTTATTAGAGCGACAACTATTTAAAACCTCTTTTGACATTTTTTTTGAAAAATTGTAAGCATTTTAGATATATTTGTATGTTATAAAATCAGAGAATACTGCCCTAGACCGACAAACTGAGCCCAGACCGACACGAATCCGACAAGGTCGACGTGATGTCTATTTGGTATTGGACGGCTGTACGTTTGGAAGAAAAGCTATAACTCTTTTGTCGCGTGTTGGTCTGTATTTCGCATCCAAGTTTAGCGAGCATAAAGATATTGATACAAACAATCAAACCATGCCCAAACTGAACACAAATTGACAATTCGTGTCACTTGTTAGTGCTGTCAGCACGGGCTTGATGCAGTTTGAGTTGACTTCAACACGCTCGAACAAAATCCACCTATACAAATTCGGGAGACAAAACCAAAACCACATCGAGCCCGATAACAACCCAACTCAAGATTGATCTAAAACAAATATAAAATCGAGTACTTGCTATTATATAGAATTATAATTATTATCATTATTATTTAGCAAGGAAAAGAAAAGTAATTTAGCCATTTAAATGAGAATTATGCCAATATCTTTATAAACAAAAATGGTGATATCATTTGACGCAATTTTCAAAGTTACGCTCATTTGTATGTAATTTTCAGATGAACATATACGAGCGGTTTCCGATGGCATTGATTATTACCCCATCTTCCTTGAAATTATAATAGACAGTCATTAAAAGCTTGCCTGAATTATCATGACATTATTGGGTGTCGTAGAGAGGACGCTTTTTGATGGGTAGATGAGCGTACTTGTTTGCAGGCCTTTTGGGGGTTTGTTGAGTGCAGTTTGGTGATTCATCATGGATGACTTGTTGGGTCTGACGGGGTTGTGGTGTAGGGATGGAAGATCGGTCGTGGCTAGATGGCTGCGTGTAGTTGGACGGTTGGTTGTAGTTGGATGAATTGGGTGGTTGGTTGTCTCGCGTACGCTGGATGCAGCTGGGTGGATGAGTATCGCTGGTTGGTTGGGTGTGACTGGCTAGTTCGATGTGGCTTGGTGGCTGGGTGTAACCTGTTTGCTGTGTGCAAATGGGAGGGTGGGTTCGACAGACTAGTTCGGATCGACTGGGTGGTTCGGCGATGCTAGCTAGTGGGTTGTCAATATAAGGTTCGGCGCTGCTGCAGCTGGGTGGATGTATTTTGCTGGTTGGTTGGGTTTCACTGCATGGTTCGGGCTGGCTAGCTGGCTGGTTGAATCTAAGTTGAGGAGTGAGGCTAGCTGATAGCCTGTATAAAAACATTGAAATTAAACAGCATCAGATCTGATGACGCAGCTTTACATATACAAGACATCAATATAATAATTAGTATTCGTTTTTGTTTTGGATAGGTGCAGTACTTACATTCTTGCCGGTAAACATGTAAACGAACGTATCTTCGAATAGACCGCTTCTGTCACGGGGGGCCACTCAACTATATTGTTGTACACACGCGCGACCAAAAAACGCGTAAAAAGGGTACTTTTTGCCGATCATGGCGCGTCACGCGCGTGACGCGTTTAGGGTGTCAAAAAGGCCAAAATCTGAAAAAGGGTATGTTTGTGGAGTTAAACAAATACGCGTTTAGGGTATCTTTTTCTCCAAAGTTGTTTCCCGGACTTGTCTGGAGTTTGCCGGGGATTATTTGTAAAGGTTTAATTGAGAGCTATTGACGTAGACCTTGTTTAGGGGTATGTTTTGGGGGTTATACTTGTTTAGGGGGCAAAATTGTCAAAAAAGCACGCGAAAATACTTGAATAGGGTATAAATTTGACCAATGGATAAAACTTGTGAAAAACTTGTGAAAAACCTGTGGTCGCGCGTGTACACAGCAATATAGTTGAGTGGCCCCCCGGGTATTCTGTATGGTAATGTATGCAAATTATATGCGCATGCCGTCAGACTCCACGTTGGCAAGCTGAACAATAGTAACTAGGTCCGGCAAGTACTATTGTTAAGCTTGCCAACGAGGAGTCTTACGTCATACGCATATTATGTGCATATATTATAGAAGCGGTCTATTGAAGGTGAATCAACGCATTCGCCTTCTGCATCTGTTTCGAAGCGTAACAAAAAATGAAACCTTATCAACTGAAGTACCCAAATTCAAACAGCCTCAAACAGGCGCTCTCCGGCCTGCACGTGCGGCTCACCTGAGCAAACTGCTGCCCACATCATCTACGAGTGTCCCATCCTCCGCCGACCGAACCCAAACCCAAACTTAAACAACTTGAACCCTGACACAATTTTCTGGTTTCACAATTTGCGTATGTTGCTTAGGTGCTAAAGCTGCCTCAAACGAAGGAAGAAGAATCAACTTATTCCCGAGCCAAATAATAGGGTTCTGATTGTCGAAATTTCAATCCTGTGATTGGCTCATTTTGTCATACGACTTACCCAGGTGAGTTAGAAGTCAAATAGTCCTGGTGATATCCATATAATGTAGTTACTTGATCAGATGGTAATGTGATATGACCTTGAACAGCCTGATGTGTCTGGATAACTGATTGACTAGTGTATGTAGATCCAATCTCTTGACAGACTGATTGATGGTTATGATCGTATGCAAGTAGATGGAGACCAACAGATGAATGAGATTTATGTACACCTTGCACTACCTCAGCAGACGTTTCACCTTTGTTGTCAAAATAGATATGATGGCTACTACTTGGTAATGCTGATGGGGAAGTGTACCTGTGATATTGTCTTTGTAAATCATCAGATGAACGTTGATCAGTATCGTCAGAGGTATGTTGCTCGGCATCTTCAGGTGAAAGATGTTGGGCCTCTCCAGGTGAATTTGTGCTCGCTTCTTTAGCTGACAGTTGTTGGGTACTATCAGATGAACGCTGTTCGTCATCAGATGAAAGATGTTGGTCGGCATCATCAGGTGGAATATGTTGCGCCTCTCTAGATGAATGATCAATCGATTCATCTCGAACGATCTCAGTAGAAGTCTGATTGCCACTGATTACGCAAATTGTGCAGAATAAGAAGAAATGTAAAACAAAAAGCAAACATAGCATTATACAAACACAAAACACATCAATATAACAAAGTGATACTGACACTATAATTTCGTTTCCTATAATTCAACAAAATCACCAAACTACTTATCACAAATCAATCTTAACAAGGTTGGAATATTAGAGTTGTAGCATGTGCAGTGGAAGGGGGCATTTTCTGACTGGTCGTTGAGGGAAGGTGTTCAAATCAGAAGTAAAGTTTCCAAAGCACGATTGTTACATAGTTATGTTAATTCATGAAAGAAAAATATCACATATCCGCTCATAGTCTATACATATTTCTAATTTGAATATGTTATCATTTATAATAATAATTGGGTAATAATTTGATAATCTATAATGGGCAAGTTTTTATTGGACAATCTAGTTAATATGTCTTGTTTGCTAGTTATTCATTAAGAATATTAAAACCTATCATACGATGGGAAGAAGACCAATTAACGAATGGTTAATATAATTTCAAGACAGATGTGTTTCGAAATGTTTTGGTACAACACTATGACCAATTTATTCACTTTCTGACCTTATATAAGATGTTCTTGTGTTTTTGATCAATCAAACTGCAGTTGAGTGGGGGAAATACATCACTATGGTTCGAGCCATGCTAGTATGGTTAGGATAACCTGAAATGGTGGCACTGCTCTGTTTCAGTTTGCCTGCTCGAAAAGATTTCTTAGTTGGGGTACAGATTGGGGTCGGGACGCAGGCAAAATATGTTTAACATAATAGTATAATGGCTTTAAAAATATTAATTTATGCATTTTCATGAAGCGACATATTATCATTGTTCATGTATTCTAAAGACATACAAAACAGTTTTCAATACATAAAAGCCCAATGGCATATGAGCAAAAAAAATTGAAAAGAGTAGATGCGATGTAACCATGTTTTCAAACATAATATACAAAGCCCCTGGCTTTGTTTGAAATTAATGTTAATTAAATAATCATGTACCTGACAATCTTGATATACCAAATGCCCCTCATTGCTTGCAGGAATGTGCCCACGTCAGTGTAGGTTTTATCATTGAATTTGAAGTCACCGCTGGAGATATGAGGCAAGAAGTCCTGTTTTGATGGAACAAAGGGTATATGATCCATAATACACACCTCATATCATGTACATGTATATGAATTAATACAAAAGTAAATGGTACACGAATCTTCATTAACGTTATGAAACAAGCATTACATGATGGGAAGTAGCTATCCCACATATGCATACCTAGCCTAATACTTGCATCTTGATGTACGAATTAATACAACATGCCACCCGTATCATCATAAACGTTAGAAAAAACAAGCAATCCGTATGGGAAGTATTAGTTACAATGCATGAATGGTCCAATACATCCATCTTATACGAATTAATAATTAATGTTAACGCCACCCGAATCATCATAATTGCTAGGAAACATGCATACCGGTTGGGAAATACAATATCACGAATGAATGGCTGCCTATAATATAATTATGTAGATATACACATTTAGTTTTCAATTCAAATCCGATTGCCTTGACTTTAACTTAAGATTTACTTATTGATATAGCATGCTTAGCTGTGTTCAAGACACTTGAGTTAATCAGGTATGGGATATCTATGAACTACTTGCTCTTTTACATCGGAATAACATGATATATCATATATTAAACACATTTTACAATGAACTGAACTATACAAGCTAAGGTTGAGCCTGGTAAACCAACGTACGCAAATGGCATTGGGAAGATATTTCAGGCGCAATGATTATGAATATATAACTAAGTCTGGATTGTCCACAGACCTCAATATAAACCACGTGTGGCTGATTGCAATCCCACCTTGATAATGAAGGCGTCTGACCTGATGTATGTGGGAAGAATGGCAATGAGATTCCATATACCTCGTTTTAAATTCAGTAGCGAATTCATGTAAAACTGTTGCCTTACATTGTTTTATAAGATAACTATTCTAAGAATCAATGAAAGAATGTTAAATTTACTAAAACTTTTAAGATGTTCAAGTTACATACTACTACAATAGCCTACGTAGATGTACCTCGTGCGAGGATGATGCTAGCTGATGAACTGTCTGTAGGAAGGATTCATGCAAACGCATGAAGGGATCGGCAGTCCAGGCATGATGCATGTTCAGTTCTGTCAGGTGTGGCATCTTGCAGATCCAGGATGCTAGATGTTTTGATGAAGAAGACTCTCGGATATTCATACATGTTAATGTCATCTTGGTGATCTGTGATACAAATGTGAGCAATTGTTTATAACTCATACATGTACATGAATATACACTCAGCAAAAAAAGAAAGTAAACACTTTTTCAAGTTCATATTTTTCATATAAGATTGTATAAAAAACAAATCAATTATATATAAAAATTAAAGGATATTTAATTGTTGTTCAACCTGGTAGGTAAATACAAAGTGAAACTTTATGCATGAGTGAACACATTCATTTGTCTGTTCCATAGGTGCAAAAGTAAAAATTGCAAAATTGCACACAAAATATAAAAAGTCATATTGCACAGAAAAGTTAAACAAAACACGAAAAAGGTTTGCATGGTTCATTGCACTTGAAGCCATAGGTCAATGTGCTCGCCATGTGTCAACACAAACCATAAGAAATCGACTCCAGGCTCAAGGAATCAAATTTTTCAAAAAGCAGCAAAAAACCTGCTTTCATACTTGCACACAGAAAAGCAAGACTACAGTGGGCAAGGAACCATGTAAGATGGACGAGGGTTGAATGGCGCCGAGTACTCTTCACAGGTGAGTACCGTTTCTGTCTGCAACACAACGGCGGCATAATTCGTGTTTGGAGGAGGAGGAGGAATGAGCGCATCAAGGATGCATGTGTCAAGGAAGTGCAGCAAGGACCCGGAGTGAGTATCATGGTATGAGACATCACGGATGAGGACCGCACAGAGACGGTCATCCTCAACGGCAACTTGAGGTTCTCCAACCCGTTGTAGTGCCATTGGTGGAGAGGAATCCGAACACCATCTTCATGGACGATAACGCACATCCTCATCGCGCTCGAGTTGTCCATCAGTTTTTGGACGAGCGCAACATCGAGCAAATGGATCCCTGGCCAGCCTGCTCGCCCGATATGAACCCTATCGAAGCCATATGGGATCAACTAGGGAAGGCCGTACATTGGCGCATCCGGCCTGGTGACACCCTTCAAGACCTGGGTCGGTACCTGACCGAGGAGTGGAGAAACCTACCACAGGAGAGAGTACACAGAGTGATATCCAGCATGCGCCGTCGATGGACTGCGCTGTTTAACAGTTATGGTGGCCCAACAAGATATTGACTTTAAAGAAAGAAAGAGAGAAAGAAACACTACAAAGAAAGATAGATACTGACTCTAAAACAAACAAAGATTACTTTTTTAATAATTTTCTTTTCAAGTGCCATGAACCATGCAAACCTTTATCGTGTTTTGTTTAACCTTTCTGTGCAATATGACTTTTTATATTTTGTGTGCAATTTTGCAATTTTTACTTTTGCACCTTGGAACAGACAAATGAAAGTGTTCACTCATGTGTTAAGTTTCAATTTGTATTTACCTACCAGGTTGAAAAACAATTCAATATCCTTTAATTTGATATATAATTTATTTGTTTTTTATAAAATCTTATATGAAAAATATGGACTTGAAAAAGTGTTTACTTTCTTTTTTTGCTGAGTGTATTTCTTAGGATGTATTAATGCCTAATTCAATGATCCTGTATCAATATTCTGGCACATTCCTTGCAAATGCTGGGCAATAGCAGACAGTTTCAATTACATCAGATATGTTACTTTTCCGGATCATGGATTCCGGTTGCTGGATAATTTGAGAGTAATGATACTACTTCTAAGTATACAACTAATAGACAATATATTAATAACAAGTAAAAGAAGAAGAAGGCGAAGAAGAAAAAGAAAAAAAGAAGAAGAAGAATGAAAAGAGGAAGAAGAAGAATAAGAAGAAGAAGAAGTAGAGGAAGAAGAAGATGAACAAGGCCTTGTATTTAATAGTATTACCGCAGTCCCTGGATTCACACCCACAATCAATTCAGCATTTCAAGTGCACAATGTCTACTCCCTGGGAGCATTCCAGCCATTGCCACATTAGATGCGTTTTACACACAATATATTGTATACATTTGTCTACACCTCGGTGTATTGGGGCATTGCAGATACAATGTGAATACACCCTAGACATGCAAGTTTGCTGTTAAATAATGTGAATGGGCGGACTTATGAGTTATGTATTTTTCGTTATTACCATCGCTCGGTATGTCATTTGCGAGCTGTTGACGTAGTGATGTGTGCATGAGCATTTCATAACAATCATATTTGAATCATTAAAAGTGCATTCTATACATTCTTGAACATGTGAACAAGACATTTAACATTGAAATGAGAGATACGTGAAGTGGGTGCCACTTAGTGCCACTATTCGTCTGGTCGCGTGCACGTTCCTAACATCATTTGTCTGCTTTTAATATTTAGACGTTAATCGGATACCCTGAATAACCTGAATACAAATACAAAGTTAAAGGGAACCACCGGGCAAATAACAACACATTACTATATGTTTTGTTACTGTTTTGTGATATCAAATAGATACCTAACATTTTACAAAGGGTTGTGTAATTCATAAACAAAGCAATTAATTTCCACCACTTACGGAACCACTACTATTTCCTGGTTCCTGGTTTGCGAGTGCGCCAATGCTATTCACGCGTACGTTTGTAGGCAATGTAATCCTGGGCGATTCGCTTGCTGCACACGCAGTAGTCTACTCAATTCAGAGCGCATGAACGCATGCTTTAGAATGGTGATGCGTTTTCCAATTATATATTTTTTCTGAAAACCTATTTTTGTGAACTTGTTGATGGAATGGAATACTAAAGATGTTACCTTTCTATAATAAGAATATTAGATTTGGGTGGTGGTACCCTTTAATATCGCCTGATTTATGAAAGCGTATAAAACATGCATCCGGATATAGGCGAATTAGGATCATGTCTGTGTAATACCAATTATGGTTTTGCGCCCAGCATATCCTGTCAATTTTTTTGTTATCATTAACGAGTATTCGGCCTGTAGGAAATGCAGTTATGAAACTTAAGCTTCAGCTCCTGTCCTAAGGAACTGCATATTGTATAGATGGATGTGAAACACCGGCAACTTACAGTCTTGTAAGACTTTGTAAGACTATTTAATTATCACTACAGCATGTCTAAAACATATCAACATATGGTAATACATGTATTACAAATCGTTAGGTTTTTTAACACCATTTTGAAGGGGAAGGTTTGGGCTTTCAGATGCTTTTTGTTTGATAATTTTTCCCTTTAGCGAATCTCGAATTATGTCTGATTGTAAACGATTTAAAAAAAACCCAATTGTGCCGGCTATTTTCGTATTTGCACTGACAAAGACGATAAACATTCATTGCACGCATTTGATCTTCTCACAAGAAAATTATGATAATAATGGCTAAAGTACAATTTAATTTTTCACTGCTGATGTTGAAATGGTTAAATATGGTAAGATTGCCCTAAAACAAAAGTTGCCTGGATAAAGTTAACCAAATGAACTTTGCTGCAGGATTCTGATCGCCTCAGATTCCAAGCACTTTTGACAGTTCCTAATGATGTCGCAAAACTGAAGGCGTTTGCCTTGTTACTGTATCTGGAATCGATTGAAGACGTTTGTCAGGATTTGTGTTTGAGTATTGAGACCATAACGATTTTTTCTCTAGGGATAACTGATGTTAAAATGTAGCAAAGGCTCGGATTGTAGAATTTGATGATCAAACACTACTTGAGTAGACAGATCTTTGAAGATTTTGTAAAGCGTTTGTTGATTCAACAAAGTACATATGATCAACCATGAACGTGTATGACTGCAGTCACAATTTACCTGTGATAATACTGCTGTATCGCGATGGCATGTAATCTGTAATCACACAGTGTCAACGATTATCGTGTGTGAATGTATACATAATTAAATTTGATACTATTGACCACATGGTGCAAAATGTGACGCTGGAAAGGCTACTGGAACATACAGTGAGAGGGGGAGAGAGAAATAATGAAGTTGCAAAACCATTATTAAGTATAAAGCATGTATATATATATATATATTATGTATAAAGTATATAATCATGCAGTAATTATGATTACACATGTATTGCTATACAGATAATACACATCATAGAGTGCGTTGTGTAAATGAAACACGCTCGAGGTTCTGTACATCTGACACAACTGAGAGTGTATTGCATTCACACTGACCCACCAAATTAAGGACGTGTATTATCTGAATTTATAACACGAGCTCAGCTACGGACTTGTTTATGATTGCTGGAATATTTGAAAGAGATTTGTCACAATAATATTAGTAATCCAGTCTCTTTGCTCTAGAGTGGGAATTTATTAGGAATTTAAATCATTCAGCATCACTACTGCAACTATCACTGACTAATTTGACTCTGCACGGCAAACACTGAGCTGCAGAGCAAAATTCAGTCCGATGCGGAATCGCCGAAAAAATGTCAGTACAAGTGATAATTATCAAAGGGATGTATGCATTTCCATTCCCAAACTTAAAGGGACGTAATAACATTTCTAAATTCTCAAAACTTACTTGGAACTCTAGTATACCTTATCATATTCATATTTTCAATAAAATGACGCCAGGTATACATGTATGGTTTTCAAATTCGTGAGTGGGACTCGTATATTGAAGACGATAGTCAAATCAACTAAACCATGTCATTTCCAGTGACGATGACACATTGAGTTCCATTTATGCTGTACTTCCAACATTTCGATACGCATTAGGAATGTGAGCAATAATGTGAATGTCTAAATGTAAAAGAGAACACGCCATGATTAACATGATTAGGACTATTTGTTTATTGTTGTTATAATTTGTTAGTAATACTTCACGTTCCTAACATTAGTATGTAAAATGTAACATGCTTTTTTGTATTCATCGTACACCCTAAATCACCTCATTAAACTGGTATTTGTTTATTTGCAGTTAATAACTGTTACGGTAATTTTGAATCAATTATTAAATAAAAAGTCAATATCGCCTGATTTATGAAAATGTATGAAACATGCATTCGGATATAGGCGAATGAGGATCATATCCGTTTAATACATGCCTTACTATTACGCTTAGCCAAGCCTGTCTATTTTGTTTGTTCACATTATACCATTACACAGCCTTTAGGAAATGCATTTATACAAGTTAAGCTTTGACAGATCATGTTCTACAACCAGCAAACGTCTGCAGAACTAAATGATACTAATTTGTAAAATACGGTTTCGCCTAAATAAAGCAACGTACAAAAATATGGTACCGGAATAATACTTCATCACATTTCATACAGATTTACAATATTGACTTTAGGATCACGCACAGACTCCGATGTTAATCTGCGCATGCGCAATACAAAGGTCAAACGTACCAATGCGGCATTCATCGAATTGAAAGGACTGGATAAGGTTCTTTACTTGTTATTCTTGAGTACATTGATTGGAAATTCCTTGTTGCGAAGGTTGATCAATTGTTCCCATGAAAGTAACAAAGGATATCCCATGACAACCATATCTGCCACTCTGAACATGACTGCACAGTAGAATTCAATGGTCAAGGGGTCAAATGCCCCATATGCTATCTACGAACTGGTCTATACTTCGGGGACGTTGCGGGGACGTTCGGGGTGCTAGCGGTTTGGTGTCGAAGTGGTATCGGAATTGTCGGTCTCTTGTCGAGGTCCAGTTCGGACTCCGAATTTGTCGGAGTGGGTTCTTTCGAAATATAAAGCTTGAAAGAACCCACTCCGACAAATTATCGGGGTGCTTGCGGGGACGTGTCGTGGTCGTGTCGGGGACGGTTTGGGGAATGCGGGGAGGATTCGGAGTGGATTCCATCTGGTGTCGGAGTGAAAATTCGGAGTGGGTTCGGTTTTGATGCCATTTGGATTCGGCCGAACTGAAACCGCAAGAAAAAAGAATGGAAATGTTGTACTCAAATGATGCCCGCAACTACACCGATACAAAACCGAATCAAGACCGAACTCGAGCGATGCGATATTTACCCACTTAAGCACATCCGGTATTTGGAAGAGGGTTGATATTTACCTATAATTTGTTTCTGGAAAAAAATATTTCCTCTATTGCTTTGAGCCGTGCTATGAATATAATTATAGTCAAGAAATTTGTTTAAATACAAGAACTAAAAGCAATAAAATGTATCAACCCACAAACTTTCGGCAACAGCATTATTATGTCTATTTGTAAGTGGCATGTAAAGCCCGGTGCCCATCTGGCGATCTGGGCCTAGCGATCTAGCGCGATCTTGCCCGAATAGGAGCGATCCCCTGAGATCTGTGGTTAAGTCGCCAAGTGGGCACCAATGGCCGCACCTGATCGCTGTAACTCGCGTCCGCAAGGGTGGTGTCGGTTGCGGTCGCCGGGGTTTTGACATGTTCAAAAATCTGGCGACCAGGTCGGTCTCGATCGCATTCGCGGCGATCTGGTGCGATCTGGTGCGGCCATTGGTGCCCAATTTGCGACTTAACACAGATCTCAGGGGATCGCTCCAATTCGGACAAGATCGCATAGGGCTAGCGACCTTGGAATCATCAGTTCGCAGTGAGTCAGCCTAATTCCATTGTGTACGCGATCTTTTCAATTTGGCCTCCTTGGGGTCATAGCTTGGCCCCCTTTTTCCACCCATTGTCAAGGAATACAATAACGAGGAATTCACGCTTTTTTTATTCTGAACTTGTTGGCGAGGCATGGCTAGCCGTTTGAACATGTATTTCCTTTTCTTGATATCAAGAGTTACCAACAGCAAATCATTTATTGATATCAATAATTCAAGAAAAATATCAAGAAAAGAATTCTTAATTCTTGCAGGGCGCCTTTTTAGAGCAGTTTCGCATAACCGAACATTGAATTCTTGATATCAAGAAACCATTTTCTGTTGCTAACCAATGATAATTCCTGATTTCAAAAATTCAACTCCTGGCATCAAGAAATCAAATTCTTGCATCTAGAAATCGAACTCTGGATATCAAGAAATCGAACTCTGGATATCATTAATTTATTTCCTGATATCAAGAATTTAATTATTGATATTTGACAGGGGCGTCGATCCGTTTTTGATATTGGGGGGGCGAAATTTGACATTTTTTCCAGAGTGACCACTGAGAGAGCTAAAATCCCCACATTGGCATGCCCGGAAGTTATATTATGCGCTCATTGAAAGTGTCTTGATGGCTCGAAGACCTGATTTGGGGGGGGCACCCACATTTGGGGGCAATAATGGGGGTCCAGGGGGCGGAGCCCCCGGAAGCTTTTAGATTTCAGACATTTGCAACTCCTATCATGGGTGTAAAAATTGTATAAAATAGTGAACCTATATATACTCGTAACGTATTTTTAAAGGGCATAGCGAGGAAAAGATTGAGCCTTGCATGAGATGGATCCACGTGATCCTGTATACTATAGAGCCATCGAAATAGTCTAGGGCATTGGGCTCCCATGGAACTAAGCAAGGGCGTCAACAACTTCTCAAAACTGGAGGGGAGACATTGCGAGGAAGCGAAGCGACCGAGCGGGGGAGGGTATGGGAGGGGGTGTCCCCCTCCCACAGTAGGGAGCTTTTGAATTTTTGGGCGTGAAATTGTGCGATTTGGTGCACACCCGAGACAGAAATTTCACGTAATATGATGTATATAAGTATGGAACCAAACATACATAATGAAAAAGGGAGGGGGACAATCTTCATCACTTTCAAATGTGGGGGGGGGGGGGGGGGGGGGGGGGGGGGGGAGGGGACATGAACATATTTCAATATGATTTGCGTTCAGCGCATACCGTATGGACCGAATTGACTGAAAGATACATTTCAGATTATTTTATTTTCTGTGACGGTGGGCTATCTATAGATGAGGGTTTAATTAACTTCGTTTGAGGTGTGCGTTTGAGAAATTACACTGCCCAACACATGTGAGTTCCCGCAACCAAAATGAAACTTGCAACATGAGAAACTGTATGCGCGCGAAGCGCGTGGCATAAAGGAGATTTACAGTCCTTTCCAAACTAGAAAACGGCTATTTTGAAGATTAATTATTGATAAATGTGTCTTTCCCCTCTTTGGCATTATATCACTTGATTTTTTCTTCCTCATTTTTGGAATTATTGGGGGGGCGAAATGATATGTTCGCCCCCCCAATATTTTCATTGGGGGGCGACCGCCCCCCCCCCCCCTGCCTGCCCCCCCCCCCCCCAGGATCGACGCCCCTGATATTTGAAAACAGAATTCCTGATATCAAGGATTGAATTCCTGATATCAGGAAATATGAACAATTGCCCAAATGGCTTTTGTGCGATCCCGCCCGACATGCAATCGAGAACGAAGTTTTTAAACATGTCCAAAACATTGCGACCGCAACCGACACCACCCTTGCGGACGCGAGTTACAGCAATCTGGTGCGGCCATTGGTGCCCACTTTGCGACTGAACAACAGATCTCAGGGGATCGCTCCTATTCGGGCAAGATAGCTAGGCGCATATCGCAAGGTGGGCACTGGGTTTATTAAAAAAAAACTCGCAAAGCGTATTCTGATGTCAAGACAAGCAAGAGCGAACAATACCTGGCTCTAATTCTCAACGATGCGCGCATGCGTGGAAATAGGGACAATAGGAAGTCGCCGTGAGATCGCATGGTGGGCACCGAAATGATCGCGTACGCAATGAGATCGGGCTGACTCGCGCGAACTGGTGCGATTCACACTGAACTGAGATCGCTTTCAACTCGGGCTAGATCGCAAGCGCAGATCGCCTAATGGGCAGTAGGCTTGAGGGTATGGTCACACGATACTTGCGACGACCTGCAACAGCTTGCGATTCATCACGTGCGCGTATGAAAGGCGGATAGTGTAAAAGTCTGTAATACATCACTGCCCTGTACAAACTCACTGCATATATACAATATAAACACTCACAAAATGTTCCGCAATGCAAGGATGAGCGTTAATATCTCTCTGCTCTTATATTGATATTGATGCACAAATTATAGAATACTACTAACTACTACTACTCCTAATAATAATGATAAATATAATAGTGAAATTGATAATTATAACAATAATGTTATTTAATAATAATTAATAATAATAGTAGTTCGTATTATACAGTGCATAATAGCCTATAAGCGTCAGACCCGCATTGTACACATCCTCTACTCCCTGAGGAGCATGCTAGCGGTGGGCTACCCTATTGGTGCACCAAGCTTATAAGCCTGAGTATGGAGCCATATCAAAGACAAATGTTGCAAAATATAAACATAGGACGTGGTGCAAGGTTTTGGCTTTTAGCTCATACAAAGACCCCCAATGGGCCAAATACAAATTACCGCGGTAAACAAGGCAGAAAAACAACAAAAATAATAACTGTGGGACATGAAGGAGAATCTTGGGCCCAAGAGCGCAAGAGCCGAGACCCCCCCCCCCCCCCCCCCCCCCGTTCGTTGTCATGTGGATGCCGATCCCAATCATGACAATACAAATCTGTCGGTTGTGAATACCTCCTTTTCAATGGTGAGGGTGTGTAATGAGAATAAATAACTTTTGATGAAAAGCAGAAATATCTAGAGGCTTGCCAGGAGTATTCAGGATAAATCATTGTCTACCAAACAATGCATCGTTGCCACGGATACAATTTCAATAGGACAATAGGGTAAGCTGCAGCCACCGCAATAACCGCAATCACCGCATGCTCTCTCTCTCTTCTATTTTTTTGATCGCAACGGATTTTGAACCGATTTTTTGATGTCCAAAACCTTGCGACGGGACTTGCGATGGGAACCTGCCGTCGCAAGAGAACACACGGCGCATGCGTTCCACGTGACCGGTCATGCTATTGTTTGATCAACACCCCAAAACCGGGCTTATAATGCTTATTAAGCACAATAAATCAGATGTAAGGTTTATTTTAGCCGAAATGTAATACACAAAACCTATTTATGGCTATAATTGGGAATTAGACCGAATTTATTGCGATATTTGCATTCTGTTGTAACGTCTAGTTATTTCGAACATGATCGGCCCTTCATAAGTTCTACTGTCTTGTTGCAGGCTGTTGCAGGTCGTCGCAAGCATCGTGTGACCAAGCCATTAGAGAGTCGATAAATGTGGGGGTGACACACGCTCACACACACAAACACACACACACACACACTAACGCTCATTCACACAAACACGTACTAAACGGCCCTAATACAAAATTATATGTAATATAAAGACCACCATCCCATAATGTAAGTACTTAAGCTGAACTAATAGTTTGATTGGGGTCTCTTTCATGATACTTGAAAGATATTCATTCGTGGACGTGGTGTGGCAAGATCGGTAGAGCGCGCGCTTTCTGATCTCGAGATCCCGAGTTCGAACCCTGCTCACTGCGTTTGTCCTTCAGCAAGACAATTAATCCACATTGCTGCTCTCTACCCAGGTGTATAAATGGGGACCCGGTAGGAGTGGGACGTGTATGCAATTGTACTTGTATACCGTCAAGTGCGCCATGTGGCTGCCAGAATGCATTGCTCCCAAGGGAGCAGAGAGTGCACGTCATGTGCGGAATGATTGTGAGTGTGTGTCAGATGTCCGGGGTAATAATACTGTAAAGCCCTTATAGATGATTATCAATCATATTAGGCGCTATATAAATCGCAAATATTATTATTATTATTATAATTATTATAATTGATTTCCATGATATATACTATATTTTTTTTATGAGTGGACCTCGTACACAATTATTACGTTATGTATGTTCACGACTACTTTGAAGAATGAACGTCCACTGATCATTCCGAGGTAATGACATGTCATGTGACCGAGTAATGTGCCAATTGCAACTCCCCTACTCATTACACCAACGTCATTCACAGTTGGAATTCTCCAATAGAGATTTTCGAAATTTAAATACTTTAAGCATACATCAAAACAACGTGCCCCAAAACCTATTCTTAAATTGGTGATATGAATACAACGAGATATGTGAAGAAAAAAACACTCGGAAGTTTGTGGACACTGCTAATAGCTCCCTTTTAAGTAATTTATGAGTCTAGAAGTTAAGTAGACACAACTAAAAACATATACAATCACTAAAGATAAAACATTACTGCTGTTTAATGACTTTTTTAAAATTCGGTTTGGTGTCGGTCTGGGTTCGGTCTTGCGGTGTGACTAGGGTATTACATAACAAATACGGGACATTGCCCCCTCTCATTCATTATTTGAAACTTTATACATTAGTCTTGAGATCTTGAGATTACTACAGTCGCTACCGGGACTCCCATTAATCCATTGCTTACGGGAACTGGGTGGGCTATGTATAAAGTCTATAGGAATTTCAGAATCTCGAAGGGAATGGGTTAAGGCCATCTAACCCACTCCCCTGTGCACACTTATTCCAGATTTCTTGTTATGCTAACTGAAATCGAGTTCAAAATATTTATAGTTCCGGTACTATCCTACGGGGCAGAGACTTGGACAACAACTGAGAAATTTGAAAAGAAGCTCAGAGTCACATTAATAGCAATGAAGAGGAGTATGATAGGAGTTACAAGAATAGACAAGGTCAGAAATGAGGACTTAAGAAATGAAAAAAAAAAAACAGGCGAGGGATATCATACAGACAAAAACAAAACTAAGAAAATGAGAAGGGCAGGCCACCTGGTCGTGAGTTCAACATATGGACACATAATATAATTAATTGGACACCAATAACCCAAACCAGACGAAAAGGCAGAAAGGGTAGACGTTGAATGGATGTCATCCGAGAATTTGTGGGGAATACATGGTTGCGACAAGTACAAGAAAGGAGAAAATGATTAATGATGAAGAGGCCTTCCTTCTGCAATGGGGAGACATAGGCTAGATAGATAGATAGATACATACATACATAACTTTCTTTTGTAATAGCTAACTATTTATGTATTTACATTTAGTTCTGGATTTTTAAATCCTAAAGTTTATGGGGGCTCCGCGCCTTGTCGGATTACCAGTGTAAGTATCCCTTGAATATAACTCAAGCTTCAGTTCCTGTGATAGGGAACTGCCATTTGAATAATTGTTTGTTAACCACTGGCAAAAGTCTGGAAAACTATGCTACTGGTAAATGTCACTAAACTGCAAAAACAAGTTGATCATGTTGATATACTTCACTCGTACCATACTTAACTAAACCATACATAATACATAGGGTTAAAAATATACCACATTGTAACTGTGATGATGACGAAATCTAGTGTAACGTAAGACATGTTTAATTCCATCAGATGGGGCAACTTGCAATAATACTATGGTTTAATGATAACGTCTTAACTCTATAAAGCGTAAGAGGGCACAATGTGGCAAGTTGTTAGTAAATTAAATTGACGGTAATTTTGAAATAATCGTTAATTTTCCATTTTTTCTACATAATGCTCAAAAAGGCATAACTCTCTTGCTTCTCGTCGGACTGTAATAAAATTTGCATTGATTATTTTTTATATGAAAAAAACAATCAGAAAATAATCAAGATACAATATCGAAATCAATAAAGCAAGCTTATTCCTCTTATTCTTCTGTACTTGCTGATACCAACATTGTGAAAATTAAACTTCGTGTTTAAACTTTCTAACTAACGTAATATTTGTAAAATAACCATTTACCTATTGATACTGTGCCTGTCACACACGTGACGAGACATCTCTACATAATTAAATACATTATAAAACAACTGTTTTTGATAATTTGTATGTTTACTATTTTCTGTATTACAGATCTGTATCAGTTGTCTGAGAATTAGATGAACATGATAGCTTTTTGTATTTCACATGATTTCCACAATGAAACTGAGTTGATTTTGTTTTTCAAAAGTGATCCCGTGCAAAGTGGATGCGCCTAGTTATTCAGAATATTCGTTATTCCGAACACACGTATACCAGGAGGGTAGTTGATCCGAATATTTGTTGCATTAATCCGAAAGATTCGTTATTCCGAAGGTTTGCTTTTCCGAAAATGAAAAAATGTTTGATATTCTGAAGGATATTTTCTCCGAAAATAATTCCGAAGGTTCGTTAATCAGAAAATTAAAAAGGTTCGAAAATACGATTATAAAATAAGGTAGGTTTATCCGAAAATGAAATACAGTTCGTTAATCCGAAAATGAAATAAAGTTCGTTAATCCGAAAATAATCCATGCCGTGGCCAAAGAGGGCAGCGTTGCCGTCGAGCTGTTATGGTAGGATGTGACTGATTGTTTTGCCTCCTCCCTCCCATTCTCACTCCCCTGGAGGACACACGTCTAATCTTTGACTAGATTTGCCCCCCTTTGTGAGAAATCTCGCCCCACGGGTAACCCTGCCCCCGACAGGTATAATCCCAGCTACGCCACTGATACATCAAGTAGAACAAAAAGGTCATACTATTGCCATGTTATGACTGAGATGGCTATTTTAGGGGGATCACTTTAACATGGCTGGCTACAAGGTCCGGTTCTATACCGATTTTCTAGACCTGATTTTCGGATTAACGATCCCCCTTTTATTTTTGGATAAATTAACCACTTTTTCGGATTAACGAACCCTTCTCATCGGACAAACGAACATTTGAAATTTCGAACTCGATTGTATTTTCGGAGAATGGAAACTTCAGAATAACTGACCGTCCGAATAACGAACCTTCGGAATAACGTACCTTTGGAATAATGAACCTTCGGTGTATTCGAACCTAAGGAATAACGAACCTTCGGAATAACGAGCTGTAACCTACACAGTCATACACGTGATCGATGCCATTTGACCAATGTCCTTGGGTAACATAATCCTAATAAAATAGTTTGTATTACACCTGAAAGACTTCAATAAATGACACATCATCATAATAAGAAGAAGCAGAAAAAAAAAAAAAAAGAAGAAGTAGAGGAAGAAGAAGATGAATAAGGCTTTTTATTCAATAGTATTACCTCAGTCAATGGATTCACACCCACAATCAATCCAGCACACTGTGCACACTGTCTACTTCCTGGGAGCATTCCAGCCATTGCCACATTATATGCGCTTTATACACAATATACTGTATACGTTTGTCTACACCTCGGTGTAAAGGGGCAATGTAGATACAATGTAAATACACCCTAGAAATGCGAGTTTGCTGTTAAATAATATGAATGAGCGGACTCATGAGCTAACACGTATACGTGTATTTTTCGTTATTACCATCGCTCAATACGTCATATGCGAGCTGTTGACGTAGTGATGTGTGCATGAGCATTTTATAACAATCATATTTTCATCATTCAAATTGCATTCTATACATGCTTGAACATGTGAACAAGACTTTATAATTGAATTGAGAGATACTTGAAGTGGGTGTCACTTAGTGTCACTATTCACGTTCCTAACATCATTTGTCTGCTTTCAATATTCAGACGTTAATCGGACACCCTGAATAACCTGAATGCACCGGTGTAGGTATAATTGCAGTTCATTATTGTTCGAGTAATCTTAAACAAATTATGAAATACAAAGGTAATATCGCCTGATTTATGAAAGTGTATAACACAATGCATCCGGATATACGCGAATTAGGGTCATGTCTGTGCAATACCCATTATGGTTTTGCGCCCAGCTTATCCTGTAAATTTTGTTTGTTATCATAAACAGTATTCGACCTGTAGGAAATGCATTTATGAAATTTAGGCTCCAGTTCCTTTTCTAATGAACTGCATATTGTATAGGTGGATGTGAAACACCGACAACAGGCTTGTAAGACTATGTAAGACTATTTTATTATTACTACAGCATGACTGTGTAAAAATATGATGATATTAAAAATCGTTAGGTTTTTGACACCATATTGAAGGGGAACGGTTGGGCTTTCAGATGCTTTTTGTTTGATCATTTTTCCCTTTAGCGAATCTCGAACTTTGTCTGATTGTAAGGGGATTAAAAAAACCCACTCGTGCCGGCCATTTTCGTATTTGCACTGAAAAACACGATAAACATTCATTGCACGCATTTGAAACTCTCACTAGAATTTATGATAATAATGGCTAGAGTACAATTATATTTTTCACTGCTGATGTACGAATGGTTAAATATGGTAAGATTGCCCTAAAACAAAAGTTGCCTGGATAAAGTTAACCAAATGAACTTTGCTGCAGGATTCTGATCGCCTCAGATTCCAAGCACTTTTGACAGTTCCTAATGATGTCGCAAAACTGAGGGCGTTTGCCTTGTTACTGTATCTGGAATCGATTGAAGACGTTTGTCAGGATTTGTGTTTGAGTATTGAGACCATAACGATTTTTTCTCTAGGGATAACTGATGTTAAAATGTAGCAAAGGCTCGGATTGTAGAAAAAGCATTGATGATCAAACACTACTTGAGTAGACAGATCTTTGAAGATTTTGTAAAGCGTTTGTTGATTCAACAAAGTACATATTATATGGTACCGAAAAGATTAACAGTACTCATGTTAGGATCAACCATGAACGTATATGACTGCAGTCACAATTTACCTGTCATAATACTGCTGTATCGCGATGTCATGTAATCTGTAATCTCACAGTGTCAACGATTATCGTGTGTGAATGTATACATAACTAATATGATACTATTGACCACACTTTAACATGGCTAGCTACAAGGTCCGGTTCTATACCGATTTTCTAGACCTCATTTTCGGATTAACAAACCTCATTTAATTTTCGGATTAACGATCCCCTTTTCATTTTCGGATAAATGAACCACTTTTTCGGATTAACGAACCATTCTCATCAGACAAACGAACCTTTGAAATTTCGAACTCGATTGTATTTTTGGAGGATGGAAACTTCAGAATAACTGACCGTCCGAATAACGAACCTTCGGAATAACGTACCTTCGGAATAATGAACCTTCGGTGTATTCGAACCTTAGGAATAACGAACCTTCGGAATAACGAGCTGTAACCTGCACAGTCACACACGTGATCGATGCCATTTGACCAATGTCCTTTGGTAACATAATCCTTATAAAATAGTTTGTATTACACCTGAAAGACTTCAATAAATAACACATCATCATAATAAGAAGAAACAGAAAAAGAAAAAAGAAGAAGGAGAAGTAGAGGAAGAAGAAGATGAATAAGGCTTTTTATTCAATAGTATTACCTCAGTCAATGGATTCACACCCACAATCAATCCAGCACTTGAAGTGCACACTGTCTACTTCATGGGAGCATTCCAGCCATTGCCACATTATATGCGCTTTATACACAATATACTCTATACATTTGTCTACACCTCGGTGTAAAGGGGCAATGTAGATACAATGTAAATACACCCTCGAAATGCGAGTTTGCTATTAATTAATGTGAATGAGCGGACTCATGAGCTAACACGTATACGTGTATATTTCGTTATTACCATCGTGTGCATGAGCATTTTATAACAATCATAGTTTCATCATTCAATTTGCATTCTATACATGCTTGAACATGTGAACAAGACTTTATAATTGAATTGAGAGATACTTGAAGTGGGTGTCACTTAGTGTCACTATTCACGTTCCTAACATCATTTGTCTGCTTTCAATATTCAGACGTTAATCGGACACCCTGCATAAACTGAATGCACCGGTGTAGGTATAATTGCAGTTCATTATTGTTCGAGTAATCTTAAAAAAATTATGAAATACAAAGGTAATATCGCCTGATTTATGAAAGTGTATGAAACATGCATCCGGATATACGCGAATTAGGATCATGTCTGTGTATACCCATTTTGGTTTTGCGCCCAGCTTATCCTGTCGTTTTTGTTCGTTATCATTAACAAGTATTCGGCCTGTAGGAAATGCATTTATGAAACTTAAGCTTCAGCTCCTGTTCTAAGGAATTGAATATTGTATAGATGGATGTAAGACTTTGTAAGACTGTTTAATTATTCTATCAAAACCACTAATTATGTACAACTGAATAGTCAGAAAATGTCAAAAATAAAGTTCTTGCCAAACGTTTGATTTTAATGCCAATCTAAAGTGCATACTTGGTAGTATATACTCCGAGAAAATTAGCACGTAATGTTACTGTGCAAGAATTGTGTGCTTCATTTTGATAAAAATGTGTAACATACGTTACCACTAACATTTCACATGATGGCTAGTTAGTTTCAAAGTTGGTAACTGAAGGTTACAATCATGAAAATAAACAACAAAGTGTTAATAAAACCATTAACACATATTTGTGAACATCGCATCTAGTCAGGCGTCCATTAACGATTTCCAAAGATATGTGATTTGGCCGTAACGTATGTTTCAAAATGGTAACGTATGTTACATTAGTGTTGTTTGAATACAATTTTGGCCTTGAAAATGATTGCTAAGCTCACCCTGAACCACATATAGATGGCGTAAACAAGTTTGCGACCAATTTAGATAGTTATTAAGTATATCCTACACACATTTTTTTACGCATGGTAACGTATGTTACATCTCATAAGTTTTTCGTGACCTTCAATTGGTTGAATAAGCAACATTTAGCTGAACTTAATTTTCATTTCTGCGTAATATCAATCTACTTCATTGGCCTGAACTCCAGTATAATCATTTACATAGTGGTTACCTATATTTAAAATTTGTGGTAACGTATGTTACACCTCTTAACTCTACCTTTTTATCCCGTCTCTTTCTTATATTCCCAGTCACATTTCCTTTGTGTCTTGACTTTTAAACATGTTTTTACTTGTATGCCATGTTCTCATCATTAGAAAAAATAAGATAACTGTACAGATGTCAACCTGCACAGATGTCAGCATCTAAGCATATCTCTTTATTTAGTAAGATGACGGTAACGTATGTTTCACTAGATTTGGCGACACATTTCCAATGGCCATCAACATTTTAAATTAAGTGGGATCATTAAAACTTTTATTATGTTTCATAGATTACTGTGCTGCTGTCGTGAAACCGCACTTGTTTTGCTCCTTTGTACTCTTATATTTCTACAAAACTGGAAAAACTGAACGATTTTGTCTTGGGGACATGGGGTTTTTGGTACCTCAGCCATATTCCATCCCCTGGCATTTGTTTATTTTACTTTCAATCGCTTTGAATTTAAGGTAACTTTTACGAGAAGGACCCTCACTATCAAATAAAAGTACAATTTTACTGGTGTAAAATTAAATCTCTTCTCTAGAAGAGCAGGATCACTGGAGACACACCTTTTCAACAATGGTGCATAATTAGTGGTTTTGAACATACAGCATGTCTAAAACATATCATCATTATGATAATATTAAAAATCGTTAGGTATTTTGACACCATTTTGAAGGGGAAGGGTTGGGCTTTCAGATGCTTTTTGTTTGATCATTTTTCCCTTTAGCGAATCTCGAATTATGTCTGATTGTAAACGAATTTACAAAACCCCACTTGTGCCGGCTATTTTCGTTTTTGTACTGAAAAAGACGATAGACATAATAATGGCTAGAGTATATTTGTCACTGCTGATGTTCGAATGGTTAAATATGGTAAGATTGCCCTTAAACAAAAGTTGCCTAGATAAAGTTAACAAAATGGACTTTGCTTCAGGATTTTGATCGCCTCAGATTCCTAGCACTTTTGACAGTTCTAAATGGTGTCGCAAAACTGAAGGCGTTTGCCTTTTTACTGTATCTGGATTCGATTGAAGACGTTTGTCAGGATTTGTGTTTGGGTATTGAGACCATAACGAGTTTTTCTTTCTCCAGGGATAACTGATGTTAAAATGTAGCAAAGGCTCGGATTGTAGTAATGAGCATTAATGATCAAACACTACTTGAGTAGACGGATTTTTGAAGATTTTGTTATAAAGCTTTTGTTGATTCAACAAAGTACATATTACATGGTACCGACAAGATTAACAGTACTAATGTTTGTATCAACCACGAACGTGTATGACTGCAGTCACAGTTTACCTTTGATATTGCTGCTGTATCGCAATGGCATGTAATATGTAATCACACAGTGTCAACGATTATCGAGTGTGAATGTATAACTAAATTTGATACTATTGACCACATGGTGCAATAATATGTCACGTTGGAAAGGCTACTGGAAAATATGTAGTGAAAGGAAGGGAGAGAAAGAAAAAAAAAGAACTTGCAAAACCATTATTAGGTATATTATGTATATACCGTATATATATATTATGTATAAAGTATATATGCAATGATTATGATTACACATTTATTGCTATACAGATAATACACATGATAGAGCGCGCTCGAGGTTTTGTACATCTGCCACAACCGAGAATGTTATTCACACTGACACATGACAAAAAAGGTGCACCTGTAAAATGTCTCTCCACAAAAATTACTTTGAGCTTCCATACTTCTCTTCTAGAGAATAATAAAATAGGGTAAGATTGTTTTCAAATGCCCCTTTAGTATGAAGATATCTATCATTGATAATCATTCAGCTCAAGAGCGTCTACTACTGACGGTGATTAACGTCATAAACGTCATACTGTTAATAGTTGTAAAAGCTGACGCAAATTTTCGCCTTTTTAACCCGGAAAGCAGTGTTCATTTTCAATGAAACTTTCACACATCACTGATTCAAACATATCTTACAATGATTTCGGTATATGATTGGAGTCTCAAATGTCATTTTGGGCAATATCTGACACTTTACAGGTATACCTTTAATAACGCGTATTATCTTTTTTCGAACGAGCTCAACTTCGGACGTGTTTATGATCCTTGGAATTTGAAAGAGATTTGTCATAATAATATAAGTAATCCAGTCAATTTGCTCTAGAGTGGAATCCTTTAGGAATTTAAATCATTCAGCATCACTACTCCAATTTTCACTGATTAATTTGACTCTGCACGGCAAACTCAGAGCTGCAGTGCCAAATTCAGTCCGATGCGAAATCGCCGAAAAATGTCAGTACAAGTAATTATCAAAGGACTGTATGCATTTCCATTCTCAAACTTAAAGGACTAATACCATTTTCAAGCTTACCGTACCGATGAAAATACCGATAGAAAAGACCGATGGAATTTCGTATGTAAACAACGGGCAATTCGCAACTTCCCCTCTGTCGCGTTCATAGTGCAGGGGAATTTAATCGCCTTTTGCATTGTAGCGACGTGATCGACAGGGCGAATTCCAAGGAAAGAAACAGAACATGGGTGCGATATCGTATCGACGATCGATCGTGATAAAAAAAAATACACTATACTTTTAATAAATTTGTTAGTGATCCGTTTTAAATATTGTTCAGTTCATCATTTGGTTATATAAATATATATTTTATAATAAATATATTATTATAACGATGTACATGAAATAGTATTATTGTTTAAACCTTTATATTAATGCAACATACAAGTAAAACGAATCAATTTATACGTAAACAAAACATCAACAAAAACACGTGCACGATACTCGAGGTTCACTTTACCATGTTTACACGAGCTAGCTATGCTGGCGCAGCATAATATTATCGCATGCCGTATTCCGAAAAAAGCGCGCGTTACACTGCTTTTATAGCCGGAACAAGATAACGACCTTTGACCGTTTTCATCGATGTTTTTCACCCGAACCATTTCATGCTGCCTGTTCTATCGGATTGACACTGATAGAAAGAGAATTTCTCCTACTCAAAAGTAGGAGAATTTAATCGCCTTTTTCTCTTCTTTTCATCGCCTATTCTATCGGCTTTTTCACCTCTGTAGCATTCATGCTGGCCGTTTCATCAGATGCGTCCGGACGCATCCGATGAAAAGTCCATAAGCTTGAAAGCAACATTAGTAACATTGTCCAAATTCTTAAAACCTACTTGGAACTGTAGTGGTTCTATCATACATTATCATATTTATATTTTCAAAACAATGACGCCAGGTAGTGGTATTCGAATCGTATGTGGGACTCGTGTTGAAAGACGAGATCCTCATCAATCAGTGGCGTACCCAGGATTGTTTCAAGGGGGGGGGGGGGGGGGGGGGGGTAGTCGTAGAAAATGTTCGAGACCGAGACCAGGTACGGTCCAAAACATACGCGTTATGAATGTGAGCAATAGTGTGAATGTAAAAGAGAACACGCTATAATTAACATGATTAGAACTATTTGTTTATTTGTTGTTATAATTTGTTAGTGACACTTCACGTTCCTTAAATTAGTACGTTAAATGTAACGTATTGTTTTAAAATTCATCGTACACCCTAAATAACCTGATTAAACCGGTACCTGTTTATTTGCAGTTAATAACTGTTATGGGAATTTTAAATCAATTATTAAATTTAAAAAGTCAATATCGCCTGATTTATGAAAATGTATGAAACATGCATTCGGATATAGGCGAATAAGGATCATATCCGTTTTATAATAGCCAAGCCTGTCTATTTTGTTCGTTCACATAATACCATTATACAGCCTGTAGGAGATGCATTTATACAAGTTAAGCTTTGACATTATCATGTTCTAGGCCATGGAACTGCAATTTGTAGATGCAAACCACCAGCAAACGTCTGCAGAACTAAGTGATACTAATGTGTAAAATACAGTTTCGCCTAAATAAAGCAACGTACAAATATATTGTACCGGGATGATACTTCATCACATTTCATACATATTTACAATATTGACATTAGGATCACGCACAGACTCCGATGTTAATCACACGTAATATTGCTATCACTATTTACATGTGATGATACTGTCACCTGATGTGCTATATCAAGGAAGGTAGCAAAGTACGCATTGATAGCACCCCGGCAAGATATTTTAGGCACATTGATTTCGTAGTGTACAACGTATTTGGGATTTACCACACAACCCATATTAAATAACTTGGAATTCATTGCAACCACACCTTGATGATGACATCTTACGATATGTTATTTAGCAGATTCAGGAATAATTGAGTGTTACATTAGGATTAAAACATGTAATAGGATTAAGCCAGATAGAGCCTGTAATGATTTGCTCAGAGGGAATAACAACTGCAGGAACAGAAAGAGAAATAATATTTCAATTACCAACATTCCATTCCAATGGCATGGTAATACGTCACATGTATTGTAAGGAGGATTCAATTGAAAGACGAGAACCCGAGACTGCATGACTTGCAGTGACGATGACACATTGACATCCATGTACGCTGTAATTCCAACAGATGGATGTGCATTAGGAATGTGATTTAATACTGTTAACTGTCTGTTTGTGAAAGCGAATACGCCATGATTAAGACTTTTATTTCATAATAAATCAGTTGTTAGTGTCTATACACGTTCGTAGCACTATTATGCTGCTGTAAATATGTTTAATGTCCTGTTACTTTCTTAAGTTAGTCGAACACCCATAATAACCTGAGAAACCGGTACTCGCTGCAAATGTATTGTTTTAGTGATTGGCAAAAGCTTTTTTGGTTTACATTTTCTCTTAAAGGAGAAAATCAAAGAAAACCCCTAAATATGACGATATTCATATCTACAGAAAGCTTATAAGCCATATAATGAGCTTGACTGACATTCAAACAATATAACGCGTCCATAAAAGCGAAATTAGGGTGAAAACATCACCCTATTCCCAGGGACAAATTCGCTCAATCGCTACACGAAACGGCCTTTAGCTGTGACGTAAGAACCGGGCTTGAAGCCCAGGCGGCTGCCGCGGTTGTATGTAGATAAGCGTATAACATACCAGGCTGGAAAGACAATGCTTCAACTTATGTGCTATTTTTCCCTTACCAAGAATAAATTATAATACTACATTGTTTGTACATGTAATTTGCTTCTCATTTATATTTTCATCATGATATTCCAACAAATGTATTGTTTGTGACAACAAAAGTTGAAAAAAGGTGAAAAAAGAAGGGGAAACTATACGACTGTGTCGTGCAGTAGGCCTGCACAGATTTTGTACCAACATGTAGTTTCACTTTGACATATCAGACGGAGAATTTACCACTTCCATTATGGAAACAAATAGTTAATAATCATTATGAATCAAATGAAAAAAGAAAAAAAAACGAAGAATAGTTATTACTTTAGTCGATCTATCATGGCTAGTTTCATGGTTTAGCTTGAAAAGTCGAGTGAATTAGATTCGCGATCGCCTGTTGTTACGATTCATCCGCGATTTCTCTGAACATTGGCAGCCGCATTACCTATACGGCTGATAGCGCTGGCGGATTTACATTTCCTGCGCGCGCATCAAAACAAACGAGTGCACGTGTTAGCTAGCTAGCTTGCTCCTCTACGGATACTTCGAAGTCCATTAACAGGCTGTTTTGTTGAAATTCTTCATCCATGTTGAACTGTCAGATGTAATTCTAGAGCGAGATCGTGATCGTGTGGACTGTAGAAAGCTTCGAATATAGCGCATACGTTGGAACTACTTTTAGTTCAATAACATACACAATATGCATAGTATACCGCCGGGTATACGATCGTGCGCTTGCATGTATTTCTCGATGGACAAAACTTTTACGAAACGAAACAAAACCAAAACAAAACGGTGAGAAATACACTATTCTACCAGTTATTGACATATTGAAATGGATAAGAAATATTATATATTGTTAATTAACAAAGGCAATTCTAGCTCGGAACATGATTCTACTAGGTAATTTTCTTTTGTAACACAGCTATAATAGATTTGTTTTTCATACTATCTCCGTGTACATGTATATGAACAACAATTCGGCAAAATGGATTGAGTTGTAAACAGTTATTTTACGGAGATTTCAATGCCAATAATGACATGAATATTGACATTAGGATATGTTTCAGGACATGAGAGGACAACTGTGTGTCAGATATTGATTATTCAGGCAATATTCAATCCTTTTGAGAGAGTAGAACTGCGTCCACTCTATGAACAATTGCGTGTAGATCGCCGTTCGAGCTAGAGCTGTCGGGAGCGCAAAGCCCGGCTCTTACGTCACGCACAGAGCCACTTTGCTGTGCCGATTTCATGGTAAAGGGGAGGGTCAATTCACTAAAATTTCATTTTCATAAAACATGAAACTGAACACTTTCATGACTTGTTAACTGCACAAATTGCTTTAATAACTCATTCTATCATAAAATAAACCATAATAACTTGATTCTATTCCCTTTGAATTTCTACTTTAAATCCATCGGTAGATTGATCCACAAATGAACTGAAATTGATATTGATTGTCTTCCAACATTGGTTTGAATTTGAATAAGGTATCATGAAATATATCATCGTGCGGAAACTGGCGTGTCCATATGGGGTGCGGTTCGTTATTCCGAAGGTTCGTTATTCCGAAGGTTCGTTATTCCGAACACGCACATTTCATATACCTGAGTGTTCGTTAATCCGAAAATGAAATAGGGTTCGTTAATCCGAACATTTGTTGCATTATTCCGAAGGTTCGTTATTCCGAAGGTTTGTTATTCCGAAGGTTCGCTATTCCTAAAATGAAATCGGGTTCGTTATTCCGAAGGTTCGTTATTCCGAAGTTCCGTTATGCCGAGGGTTCGTTATTCCGAAGGTTCGCTATTCCTAAAATGAAATCGGGTTCGTTAATCCGAAAATGAATTTGGGTTTGTTATAATGCTATAATTTCATATAAAGAGATAAAATAAACTTAAATGTTTGATTGGTCTGGCCAAGGGAGGGAAAGGAGGAGGGGTATGATTAATGCAGGCTGTAAATTAAATAAATAAAACACAAACTATAGTATTATAACAAGCCCGATTTAATTTTCGGAATAACGAACCCGATTTTATTTTCGGATCAACAAACCTTCGGAATAACGAACCTTCGGAATAACGAACCCGATTTTATTTTCGGATCAACGAACCTTCTGAATAACGAACCTTCGGAATAACGAACCTTCGGAATAAAGAACCTTCGGAATAACGAACCTTCGGAATAACGAACCTTCGGAATAACGAACCTTCGGAATAACGAACCTTCGGAATAACTGAACCTTCGGAATAACGAACCTTCGGAATAACGGACTGTGACCGTCCATATGACATGCGGTTAGTCTCATAAAACATCGATCTTCGAAAAAAAAAATCTATGTATTCAATGGGTGGTAGGCGTTACAACGTAAATAATCTGTGTTTTCAACAATTACAAAAAGAGATAATATGACATGGTATATAATTATGTAAACAATACTTATCGCATGATGCAACATGATGTTTAAATGTGTATAGACTTCTTGTTTATCGTCCGACTCTAATGACATTCTATGGATTATTCATCTCATCCTTCACATTTGGTAAGACAACAACACACTCTGGCCTTAAATTTATTTCCCCTTAAAGTGCATTGCTAATTTCAATTTAAAGACGCCAGGTGTGTGAGACTCGAATTCGCGAAACTCGCATTGAAAGACGAGAGTCCGGTCTACTAGCCCACATGAATTGCAGTGACGATGGCACACATCCATGTATGCTGTAATTCCAACAGATGGATGCCTTAGTAATGTGAACAATACTGTGAAATGATTAAGACTCCTTTTTCATTTTAATCGTTGATTTTGTTAGTGTCTGTACACGTTCGTAACGCTATTGTTCTGCTTTAGATATGTTGAATGTCCTGTGCTGTTTAACGTAAGTCGAAAACACTGAATAACGTGAATAAGCCGGTGTCTGTTTAATTGCAGTTCATTATTGTTCGAGAAATCTTATATAAAGTATCTCTTACAAAGTAAATATCGCCTGAATGATGAAAATGTACGAAACATGCATTCGGATATAGGCATATTATGATCATGTCCGTTTAATACCGATACTTGTCTTACGCTTAGCCTATCCTGTCCATGGGCGTCGATCAAGGGGGGGGGGGGGGCGGGGTTGGGGGTGGGGGGTTCATCCCGCCAATATTTGAGGTGCGGGGGATGGCCTGTATTATTATTCCCCCCCCCCCCCCCACCCCATATTCGGGCTTCCGAATAACATGTAATTACATTACATAACAATTACGGGACATTGCCCCCTCTCATTATTTATTTGATACAATATATAGTCTTGAGATCTTGAGACTGCTAAACAGCCCAAATCCATTCGTCCCCGGGACTCCCATTAAGGCCACCTAACCCACAGACTCCCCTTTATAGTATATCCCCTAATGAAGTGTAAATAAATGTGAAATTTTTTGCTATAATCTTGGAAACATTTTTTTATTTGGTCTTAATACATTACTGATGAGAAAAAGTGATGTTTCCATTTTTTTATTTTTGGTCCCAGGGTGCATTTTGGCGATTTTAAAGATAATTAGCTAATTTGCATATTTGTGAAATAAGGTCAGGGGTCATTTTCTATCTAGGAATAGTACAATATTAATAAAAACTAGTATTCTAGGGTATTTTGAGGCAAGGATTCCATTTCCGGTGCTCGTTTGTAAGTGCTGTATGGGAAACACTCTGAAATCAAAGATGGCTTCCCCTAATTTGCATATTTATGAATATTATTGATTTTCAGTGGCTACAGCCCCTAATAAGCAATAATTCCGGATTGTTATTTGTCAGTTATTTTCTAAGTATGTATTTAAGATATCAAAGATGAGTTGCCATCGTGGCAACCTCTAGCAATGCATATTATTTGCATAATTATGTATTTTACCTAATTTGCATATTCCCCAAAATCGAGTATATTGGGAACCCGGCAAGTAAAAAAGACAAGTAATACCACTTTTCCAAGGTTTTGGGGGGCAGCAGATCCATTTTTGATACTTATTTATACTTATTTTGATACTTATTTATACTTAATATTGTACTATTCCTAGATAGAAAATGACCCCTGACCTTATTTCACAAATATGCAAATTAGCTAATTATCTTTAAAATCGCCAAAATGCACCCTGGGACCAAAAATAAAAAATGGAAACATCACTTTTTCTCATCAGTAATGTATTTAGACCAAATTAAAAACTGTTTCCAAGATTATAGCAAAAGAAATTGCTGCTTTACATAACCTGATAGACTATTACACACCTATTCAGGATTGCTTGCAATGCTCACACAAATTGAGCTCACTATACATAACTTCCTACTTGATAGCTAAATATGTATGTATACATAATCATGAACAACATCTTTAGTTCTGGATATTGAAATCCTAAAGCTTCCCCACTCTTCTCTATGGGTTTCTTGCCAAATTGCACACCAAGTTTGCTACGTTCACACAATGCAAGTTGACTGTAGGTGTCATTCGTTAACAAACTGTTTTCGTCCCCACCCAATCCCCCGCCATAACCCCCTGGGCATGCCACTGGGTTTGCCACTTTGCTCATTCGCCGATGATGGTCGATATTTGTATCATCCCTCTCCCTCCAATGGAGAGGAAACATCGACGCCTATGATCATGTTCATTTGTTTGTTCTCAAAAATAATTATCTAACCGGCAGGATGATAAGAAATGCATTTATATAACTCAAGCTTTAGTATTTCAGTTCGTGTGATATAGGGAACTGCCGTTTGAATAGATGTACGCGAACCAGTGGCAAAACTCTGTAAAAACTGTGCTACATGCAAATTTTACTAGACTACAAAGTGTATCATGTTGATATACTTCACTCGTATTATAATTATTGAATAATACCTTTCACTATTGGTGATATTACATGCATACTGTTACAAATAAACCACAGTTCAAGTGTGATGATGACAAGATAAAGTGTAATGTGAGACATGTTTCATTCCATCAGAACTTGCAATAATAGTATGCTCTAAAGCTAAATTTGTAACTCTGTAAAGCCCAAGGGCGAACAATATATGGCGAGTTGTTAGTAAATGAAATTGACGGTAATTTTCAATAATCGTAAATTGTCCATAGTTTCTACATGGCAGGGAACGGTCTTTTGGACGAGCCCCCCCCCCCCCCCCCCCCCACCCACCACCACTTACACAACTAAATCAGTGGTCTCGGTCTCGCCAGCCGCTTCGTCGAACATTTTTGGCACCGCCCCCCTTCTCCCCCCCCCCCCCCTCCCCTCCCCCTCCCCCCCCCCCCCCCTTAAACAATTCTGGGTTCGGGCCTGATTAGAATGTGAGCAGTAATGTGCATTGTTCATTTGTGTGAAAGCAAAACATATCTAGAGACTACTGAGTTCAGAAAGATGGTCTGCGTCGGTGTGGTGTGGTGAATAGAGGTGATCCGTACCCATTTGAACATTTATCTTTTGAACCTTTCCACAACAAGTTTAAACCAATTTTATTTGGAAGAAATCTTACACAATTATCATCGTAGAGGGCAATCAACCTAAACATATATTATATATGTTGAGTCCATACAGTTATGATCAAGACTCTATGGTTGGGCCCAAGATAACAAGTAACAAAACAGGTCTAGGCCTATTATTTTAGTAAATTTTAGTAACACACACACACACACACACACACACACACACACACACACACACACACAATCACTCTCACATGTACATGTATATGTCTATACCAGGTCTATACAAATTTAAGGGAGGGTATGGGATCGTTATTACCCCCCTCCCATTTGGAGCCCGTTCGAAATTTGTGTTTAAAACATCACTCTAATTAGAAGCGTGGTTATTATTAGTATTCTTATGTATTTTTATAAAGATGTAATGTTAAAAATAGCGGGAAATTATTGTACAGGCCATTGCCTCCCCCCCCCCCCCCCCCACACCCCCACCCAAAAAAGGGAGGGGGTATATTACCCATACCACCCCCTCCCCCGATCTATACGCCCGTGAACTCTACCAGTCCAAACTGGAGCTAATCTATGACCATGGATCATCTTACAAGATGATCTTTTACAAGTGTCTGTATTCACGTCCGTAGGGCACTATAATACAACACATAAATAATACACTTTCCAAATTGAAAGGGTTAAGGTTTCAGATACAAGTCTGCTTTTTGTCACACTGGCTCTACTGAAACTACCTTTTCACATTGGTGATATATTCCTAATATTTTTCTACAAATATATTAACTGTATATTTCATTACTTTCATTACAACTAAAATTCATATAGCATTTTCCATCACGAAAGCATCAATTTAGTCAGTGTTCATGTCTAAAACAACAAAACAATGTATTATCGAGACAAGTATTAATCCCCACTTCGTGATATTCTGAAGCATAATAGATAATCCAATAATTATCACCACCATCATTAACACGTGTAACATAGAATCAGGAATAATCACCTTTAATGCACAGCATACTCGATCCCACCTTTGTGATATTCTGAAACATAATAGATCATCCAATAATCATCACCACCATCATTAACACGGTCGTGTAACATAAAATGTTCCGTCATGATATGTTAGTCAACACACACCTCTCTTAAATTGTTTACTCCATGGTATGAAACACACATGCATGATATGAATGAAGAAAGGAATATTGTGCTATACGTTGGTGTTTAAACATACAGTGAGAATCACAATTCCTTCCCCATGCATTATGTCATTTCTAATAGGGATACTACGCACAAATGCTAGGGGTGAGAGACTATTTTGACCGTTACTGGAAGGAGGGGCGTTTCATAAAATTGTATGATGTAGTATGAGGGCGAAGACCCTAACATTGGGGAGGGTGTTCTGGTCTCGTTAATTGGCAACGCATTATATGCATAGATTTGATGTGCGCTGTATTGAGAATCAATTACTGTTTTCAAACATCTAATTAAAAACGCCATAAGTTACGAAACAAAAGAAATATAACGGCTTACCTGGAATTTCTTGAAATATTTGTATGCTAAATTGCAATAAAGGAAAAACAAATGTTGCCATTATTTGAGCAAATTAATAGGAACATATTATTTTTCCTCAATATCTCCACTACAACATATCAAAATTGTAGACGTATTCGAGCGGGATCGAAGGAGATATAAGCACAACTGCACCTTCCAAACATAATACAAAATTTATGAAATCAATCAAAATTAAATTTTCGCTTTTCATGGCAATTTGATGACGTCATGATGTCCGGTTTGCGAACTTTGAATATCGCACTATACCTACAACTCATACTCTATCACGAAAACATAACGACCAAAATACTGAACATGGAGTTTCAAATTTATGATCAATTGAACAGGGCATGTTTTTACCACATTTTCACATATTTTACGTATGGCAGCACGCGCGGATTTCATGTGTAGCACGCGCGCATCGGCACATTTCCGGTCGGAAAGAGAAAGTAATTGTTCAGAATCGTCCCAGCTACAAGATATCAAAACTTGGGACAGATTCAAGCAGAATTGACCGAGATATCGGAATCCAAACACGATATATACATAATCGCAAATGATAAAATCGTTGAAAACTGCTAATGTTAACTTCTCATGGTCATATGATTACATAATGAGGTTTGGTTGGCGATAAGGATGCATGACGTTGTATCTACAACTCATTCGTCTGCAAGGAAAAATATTTTTAACAAAATTGCCCGTGGATTTTAAAAATTATTATCAATTAAAAAAGGGCATATTTTGTACATATTTTGTGCATAGCAGCACTCGCGGATTTTAAAGTTTTACGCCCTCCTGTTCGAGCGTTTTTGGTCGAGGAGATCTGGGAACTGTTTTAATTTATCATAGAAAGTTTTGGGAACAGTTTCAACAAAAAAAACGGCCATTTTTTTGTTCCGTGCGCGCTACGCGTGAAAAAGCGCGCGCGCAAACGCGCACGCGCGCAAAATTTTGAAATGCTCGGAATGACCTGAAACGTATGGAAAACTGGTTCGCCGGTTGATTTGAGAATTTTTCAAGGATTTTTACCCTTTGACGCGCGCGTACGCGTCCGTCGTTGTCCGTACGACCTTGGGTGCGACATTTTTATATAGCCCTTGAACCTAGCTTGCCATGTACAGAATTTGATGAAAATATACCATTACGTAAGAAAGATATGGGCTGTTGAAATATTTCACAAAATGGCGTCTCCATGACGTCACAGGGTAGTACCGTCATAATCATTACCCAGGTGCACAATTTCGGACCAAGGTCTATTATGTTCACCAGGTTTCATTATCATATCCCCAGCCAAATTTTACAGACACGAGACACAAAAAAACGTACAAAGAAAAAAAAGAAAAATAATTGTGTTTCCACAATTGCGATATATTTAGAGATCGTAATGACCGCGGGAAATAAAGACGGATCGTGATAGCGTTATCAAAATGATGTCGAATGAAATCGGAATGACCGCGGGAAATGACGACGGATCGTGGTAGCGTTATCAAATGATGTCGCATGATAATTTGATATGTTATGAACAAGATCTTACCGAGATCGAGCCTTGTAACATGACACGAATTATATACACAAAGCCAGAGATGATCGTGAAGTATTGTGCGATTGTGGAAACACCCCGCTGAGTAATAACAAAAGGTGATACGCTATACGTATCACCTAATAAAACACCGTAAGAAAACATAGTTCTCCGAATTTTCGCACAAAGTGCTTCGTCAGGGTACGTTTATTAGACTGAATAAAACACAACTCAATATGAAAATAAATGATTGTGGGCGCGCAAGCGCGCGATATAAAAACGCGGGTCTAAGGTGAAAACGATTGTGACGTTTTCCTAAGGATGCAAAAGAGTCCATGGTAACCGAGCTAGGTGGGGATGTGGGGGGAGGGGGGGGGGGGGGGGGGGGGAGGAGTCTAGAGACTATTGGTTATTTTAATTCACCTGTGAGCATGGTGAGAGTGAGTATATAATTATTTAGAACATTATTTTACTACAATTTTAAAATAACGACCCCATGCCTCCCCCCCCCCCCCCCCCCCACCTCTCCCACCAGTAGCTGTGTCATGCGCTCAGATATTGGTTACTTTGCATCCGGATATTTTCTTATAATGGCTTTCATGTTTGTAGATTAAACGGGTTCATATTTAGGGGACAGTTTCCCCAACACTTTTGATTAAGTTCTCTACACATTAAAACAGAATTTCTGGATAGAACCACCAGCCAATGTCTGTAAAACTAAATGCTACTAATTTGTAAAACAAGTGACAGTTCGGCCTAAATAAAGCAACGTACATAAATGGTACCGGGAATATACTTCATTACATTTTACACAGAGTTACAATATTGACATTAGGATCAAGCACATACTCTGATGTAGATCACACGTATGATTGCAATAACTATTTACCTGTGATGATACTGTCACCTGATATGTTAAAGGAAGGACGGAAGCAAAGTATGCATTGATTGCACCGGCAGGGTATTGTAGGCACATTGATTAAGTATTATAGCATACAACGTTTTGGGGATTTACCACAGAACCCATATTAAATAACTTGGAATACATTGCAATCACACCATGATGACGATGACATCTTGCAATCTAGCAGATTCAGGAATAAGTGTGTTACATAAGGATTAAAATATGTAATATGATTCAGCGAGATATAACCAATGATAACGGGTAATGATTTGCTCAGAGGGAATAACAACTGCACGTACAGAAAGAGACAAAATATATCAATTACCAACCCCACATCTCAATGTCATTGTAATACAACACATACATTGTGATGATAATACAATGTATAAGTAGGTGATTTGACAGTTTACCTGCGTTGATAATGGCATCTCCTCGGCTTTCTGGAAGAAAGCTCCTTATACTTTAATCCTATCAAGTTCTAGTTCTTTCATGTTTGACTTTTTATACATATTAAAATAACAAACCCATATATAGAGTAAACCTACCTTGTCTTTATATTACACATGAACTGAAATACTGTATACACTGTAATGACAGTAGAGTATTATGTTTTACAATATATGTGACTTAATATTTACATGACTTATCAGTTTACCTGTGATGATGATGCAATCTCATCCACGGTCTGAAAGAAGGCTCCATGTACTGTGATGTAATTCAGTGTCAGTTCTGTCAGATGAGGCATCTTACAGATCCAGGATGCTAGATGACTCGATGACGAAGAGTCACTGATATGTATACTGTCTAATCTTAACGTCTTGATCTGCGAAAGGAATGTGATAATAATTTATTTATATTTCGCCTTCAATGTATACATTCTGTTTCGAGGCGTATCGTACTGTCCAGTATTGTATTATATGAAATACTCATGTTTATTATGAATGTGAACATGCCTCATTTTATCATTTACTTCCTAGTTTCATAGTGTATACATATTCATGATATAGCATACAAAGATTATCGAAGTCGCATTTTAACTGGGTTGATGACGACGTCTAGTGTGATACATACAAGTTCAGTTTGTAGAGGTGTAACAAATTTTAATATCAGTTTGATGTGATGCAAACGATTTAGTCTGCGTTAGGGGTGGTACAAATGCTCATAGATGATGGACTACTTGTTGGAATACACGGCCAAATAAGTAAATGCTCCTGTTTCTAAAATGCAATATCAATTTGATTCTAAATGAGAGAAAGTATACATAGATGGTACCGGAAGATCTGTCAGCCAAATGCTAATGTGCAGTACCTGGGTTTTACCAGACACTCCAATGTAAATCACAATGCAATCATACTTTCACTGTAAAGATGATGCCCTTTGATATGCTTTTTGAAGAAGGCATTAGATGTGTTTATTGTCAATAATAATCGGTTCAATATTTACAATTTACAATAATTATATACATACATATTCATATTACAGATAAATATATACACATTGAATACAATGGAATAATTGACAAAAGGGGCTAACAAAAGAACACAATGCTAGTCGAGGTTAGCATCGATAATAATAAATTACACAAACCAAAAAATACATTTCCGCTGAATTAACTTATTATTTTACACTATATACACACATTGAAATAGTATAGTAAGAATCCATCACAACCTGAAATTAATTATTTGTCATTAATTACTGTTGTTCTAAACAGTGGCGTAGCGAGGGTCAACGGATTGGGGGGCACAACTGCGAGGGAGCTGAGCGACCAAGCCCGAGGCGCGCAGCGCCCGAGGGGGAGAGTGTGGGAGGGGGGTGTCCCCCCTCCCACGGGAGGGAGCTTTTGCAAATTTTCACTTGAAATAATGCAATCTGGTGCATAACTTGGAAGGACATTTGATAATACTGAATTAAAGAAATCAGGACTTAAATCATCTCCCTCATGATAAAGTATACAAACACAATCGAACCTACATTACGTGTACATGCACACACACCAGACTCAAATACGCTCACGTCGTATATATCCGTGCTTGTAGATACTTATTGGGGGGAGGGTGTGGGAGGGGGTTTACCCCCTCCCACATGGAGGAATTTTTGAAATTGGTGTTTAAAATATCACTGTAGAAGTATGGTCATTACTGTCTTTTTATTTGTCATTGTATTATAATAGTGAACCTACTCGTAACGTGTTTTTAAACGGGAATATCGATATAGTGATAGTGATATAGTGAAACTAAGCAAGGGCGTCAACAACTTCTCAAAAGTGGAGGGGAGACATTGCGAGGAAGCGCAGCGACCGAGTGGGGGAGGGTGTGGGAGGGGGTGTCCCCCTCCCACAGTAGGGAGCTTTTGTATTTTGGGGCGTGAAATTGTGCGATTTGGTGCACACCTAAGACAGAAATTGCACGTAATATGAAGTAAATAAGTATGGAACCAAACTTACATGACAAAGGGAGAGGGACAATCTCCTCCACTTTCAAATGTGGGGTGACATGATATTCCAATATGATTTGCGTTCAGCGCATATGGACCGAATTTACTGAAAGATATATTATTTCAGATTATTTTATTTTCTGTGACGGTGTGCTATAGATGAGGGTTTAATAAACTTTGTTTGAGGTGTGCGTTTGAGAAATTATACTGCTCAACAGTTCGAAAAGTGAGTTCAGGCAAACCGAAATGTAACTTATGTAAAATATGAGAAACAGTATGCAAAAAAAATAAATTTACAGTCCTTTTCAAACGAAAAAAAAGAAGCTATTTTGAAGATTAATTATTGATAAATGTGTCTTTCCCCTCTTTGGCATTATATCACTCGTTTTTTTCTTCCTTATTTTCAGAATTATTGGGGGGGGGGGGGGCGAAATGATATGCTCGCCCCAAATATTTTCATTGGGGGGCGACCGCACCCCTGCCCCCCAGGATCAACGCCATGGGAGGGGGTGTACCCCTCCCACTGTAGGGAGCTTTTGCAAATTTGGGGCTTTAAATTGTGCGATTTGGCGCATACCCGAGACCAAAATAAGTGATTCGTAGTTCAAGCTATAGAATCAAACATACATAGTGTATGCATATTAAAAGTGGGAGGAACAATCACCTCGACTTTCAAATGTATGGGGAGGGGCATGTCCCTCCCCATACTATTGGGGGGGCACGTGCCCCCCGTGCCCCCCCCCCCCCCCCGTAGCTAAACCACTGGTTCTAAACCTAGTACTCGCTGCAAATGTATTGTTTTAGTGATTGGAAAAAGCTTGTTTGGTTTACATTTTCTCTTAAATCCATCAAATGATCCACAAATGCCCTGAAATTAATATTAATTGTCTTCCATCATTGGTTTGAATTTTAGTAAGGTTTAATAAAATATATCATCGTGCGGAAACTGGCGTGTCCATATGACATACGGCTAGTCTCATAAAACATCAATCTTCGAAGAAAAAAAAAAAAGATCTATATATTCAAGTAAGATATTACCGAATGGGTGGTAGGCGTTACAACGTAAATAATCTGTGTTTTCAACAATTACAAAAAGAGATAATATGACATGGTATATAATTATGTAAACAATACTTATCGCATGATGCAACATGATGTTTTAATGTGTATAGACTTCTTGTTTATTGTCCGACTCTGATGACATTCTATGGATTATTCATCTCATCCTTCACATTCGGTTGGACAACAACACACTCTGGCCTTAAATTTATTTCCCCTTAAAGTGCATTGCTAATTTCAATTTAAAGACGCCAGGTGTGTGAGACTCGAATTCGAGAAACTCGCATTAAAAGACGAGAGTCCGGTCTACTAGACCACATGACTTGCAGTGACGATGACACATTGACATCCATGTATGCTTTAATTCCAACAGATGGATGTGCCTTAGTAATGTGAACAATACTGTGAAATGACTGTATGTGAAAGCAAATACGCCATGATTAATACCCCAGTCACACCGAAAACCGAATCCAGACCGACACGAGACCGAATAATTCGGGGGCGTTGCGGGGACGTTCGGGGTGCTAGCGGTTTGGTTTCGAAGTGGTATCGGAATTGTCGGTCTCTGGTCGAGGTCCAGTTCGGACTCCGAATTTGTCGGAGTGGGTTCTTTCGAGCGTGCTTGAAAGAACCCACTCCGACAAAGTATCGGGTGCTTGCGGGGACGTGTCGGAGTCGTGTAAATAAGTATGGAACCAAACTTACATGACAAAGGGAGGGGGACAATCTCCTCCACTTTCAAATGTGAGGTGACATGATATTCCAATATGATTTGCGTTCAGCGCATATGGACCGAATTTACTGAAAGATATATTATTTCAGATTATTTTATTTTCTGTGACGGTGTGCTATAGATGAGGGTTTAATAAACTTCGTTTGAGGTGTGCGTTTGAGAAATTATACTGCTCAACACAGTTCGAAAAGTGAGTTCAGGCAAACCGAAATGTACCTTATGTAAAATATGAGAAACAGTATGCAAAAAAAAGAAATTTACAGTCCTTTTCAAACGAAAAAAAAAAGCTATTTTGAAGATTAATTATTGATAAATGTGTCTTTCCCCTCTTTGGCATTATATCACTCGTTTTTTTCTTCCTTATTTTCAGAATTATTGGGGGGGGGGGGGGGGGGGGGCAAAATGATATGCTCGCCCCAAATATTTTCATTGGGGGCGACCGCACCCCTGCCCCCCAGGATCGACGCCATGGGAGGGGGTGTACCCCTCCCACTGTAGGGAGCTTTTGCAAATTGTGGGCTTTAAATTGTGCGATTTGGCGCATACCCGAGACCAAAATAAGTGATTCGTAGTTCAAGCTATAGAATCAAACATACATAGTGTATGCATATTAAAAGTGGGAGGAACAATCACCTCCACTTTCAAATGTATGGGGAGGGGCATGTCCCCCCCCCCCCTCCCCGTCCCCTACCTGTTGCCGCGTGACTAGACCCATGACACGGGTCCCTTGAGTTAGTTTTAGTAGGCCTATGCTCAACTGATGCAGATGTCGACTCTGGAGAAGATGACTGGTGCTCCTTCAATCATGATCATCAACAATATGCCTAGATATGCATCATGAATTAATGGAACGGGTGCATTTGGAGTGAAGAAATTAGTAAAGGAAGTTTGTCTTTACCTAGACAATTAGGACTACGTAGTGCAGCTATAAGCCTTTATAGCCTGCATGAAGGTGTCAAATGGTCAAAATTATCTATAAAAGCGGGAGGCAGATTCTAGATCCTGAAAAGGCCCTTGGTATGATGGACGATTTACCATGTGCTAGGAAGATTGTTAGGCCTATACGCGCTCTGTGTCTTCTGAAGCGGTGAGCGTCGATCCTCGCGCACGGGACTGAAAATTTGTATAAGGCGCTATATTGGAAGGATTCTTCAAACTGATATGTGCGCTATTGCTAGTACTAGGGAACGACCGTTATGTTCTTCTTTATTATCGTTGATAACATCATTATCATCACACAGTTAATAAAACATGATAATAATGAATGATATAGACACATTTGGGTAATGTCGGGTTGTCATTTTTTTTTTTTTTTTTTTTTGGCCATACGATTGGGGGGGGGGGGGGGGCACGTGCCCCCCGTGCCCCCCCCCCTCCCCCGTAGCTACGCCACTGGTTCTAAACATAGTACTCGCTGCAAATGTATTGTTTTAGTGATTGGCAAAAGCTTGTTTGGTTTACATTTTCTCTTAAATCCATCAAATGATCCACAAATGCCCTGAAATTAATATTAATTGTCTTCCATCATTGGTTTGAATTTTAATAAGGTTTAATGAAATATATCATCGTGCGGAAACTGGCGTGTCCATATGACATACGGCTAGTCTCATAAAACATCGATCTTCGAAGAAAAAAAAAAGATCTATATATTCAAGTAAGATATTACCGAATGGGTGGTAGGCGTTACAACGTAAATAATCTGTGTTTTCAACAATTACAAAAAGAGATAATATGACATGGTATATAATTATGTAAACAATACTTATCGCATGATGCAACATGATGTTTTAATGTGTATAGACTTCTTGTTTATTGTCCGACTCTGATGACATTCTATGGATTATTCATCTCATCCTTCACATTCGGTTGGACAACAACACACTCTGGCCTTAAATTTATTTCCCCTTAAAGTGCATTGCTAATTTCAATTTAAAGACGCTAGGTGTGTGAGACTCGAATTCGAGAAACTCGCATTAAAAGACGAGAGTCCGGTCTACTAGACCACATGACTTGCAGTGACGATGACACATTGACATCCATGTATGCTTTAATTCCAACAGATGGATGTGCCATAGTAATGTGAACAATACTGTGAAATGACTGTATGTGAAAGCAAATACGCCATGATTAATACCCCAGTCACACCGAAAACCAAATCCTGACCGACACGAGACCGAATAATTCGGGGGGCGTTGCGGGGACGTTCGGGGTGCTAGCGGTTTGGTTTCGAAGTGGTATCGGAATTGTCGGTCTCTGGTCGAGGTCCAGTTCGGACTCCGAATTTGTCGGAGTGGGTTCTTTCGAGCGTGCTTGAAAGAACCCACTCCGACAAAGTATCGGGTGCTTGCGGGGACATGTCGGAGTCGTGTCGGGGACGGTTCGGGGAATGCGGGGAGGATTCGGAGTGGATTCCATCTGGTGTCGGAGTGAAAATTCGGGCTGGGTTCAGTTTTGATGCCATTTGGATTCGGCCGAACTGAAACCGCAAGAAAAAAAGAATGGACATTTTGTACTCAAATGATGCCCGCATAAGTCCGGCAAGCTAGCTTGCCGGACATGGTTACCTTTGTAAAGCTTGCAGACGGGGAGTCTGACGTCATGCGCATATTATTAGCATACATTACAGAAGCGGTCTATTGCAACTCCCCTACTCATTACACCAACGTCATTCACAATTGGAATTCTCCAATAGAGATTTTCGAAATTTAAATACTTTAAGCCTACATCAAAACAACGTGCCCCAAAACCTGTTCTTAAATTGGTGATATGAATACAACGAGGTATGTGAAAAAAAAAACACTCGGAAATTTGTGGACACTGCTAATACTCCCTTTTAAGTAATTTATGAGTCTAGAAGTTAAAGGGATAGTTGAGTTCTGGTAAGGAGAGTACAGTTTTAGTGAAACTGAATTTTAGTAACCAAAACCTGCATCATTACATTACAAACTAATAGTTATAACTAGAAAGGAACACAACATTACAAATGACGTAGTAAAGATCATGTTATCATTCAAAAAGAGCCGTTAAAACGTAAGAGGGCGCTCTCTAAACACTCATCGGTTTCAACCATTTTGAATAAAATATTGTGCATGTGATGCTTTGTTGAAATAGTGATTAGATAGAGAAATAACCAACAACTATTTAAATACCTATTTTGTAACTTTTTTGAAAAGAGGAAGCATTTTTTTGAATTTTTAACGGCTGGTTCGAAATTCTCTAATAAACCCGGGGCCCCGGGTTTATTACAAATTGTTATATTTATGGATATTTCAGCCGTTTCTGAACCGATTTTGATCAAACAAAGATGATTTTATTGTTTAAATATTATGCTCTTCAAATTTTACACTCAGTTTTTCATTACCTCACAAACCAATTAAGTAGTCTAGTGCCCTCTCTACCAAAACTCAACTTTCCCTTTAAGTAGACAAAACTAAAAACATATACATCACTAACGATAAAACATAACTGCTGTTTAATTACTTTTGAATTTAAATCATTATAATATTCAATTCAAACATATAAAAAAACTGACCAGATAATGTGATTGAAAAGGAGCAAAGAAAATGGGATTTCAGCGGGATTTGAACCCGAGACCTCCGGATTTCTAGTCCGGTTCTCTTACCAACTGAGCTATATAAAATCCCCGAGAAAACCTTAGTATGGCGCTCGTCCCTGTAACCCCTTAATGTTCATTGCTCGAGTGGTCAGAAGCTATTATAAACCTGCCATAAGCCCGAAAGATAGAGATCACCAAAGTGATACAGCTTTTTAAGATAATTGATTCAAACACATACATAAACGAACCAGAAATATATATTGTGATTAGACTCCGTACGGATTGTAATGGGATAATAATAATCAGTGAAATATTCCATAATTTCACTTTCAAAAGAAGCAACGTAATATAGCCAGCTCCCTCCAAGTACAAGTCATATGTTGTTTCATTTAACATGTTTAAGTTCAGGATTACTTCATCTTTTACTTTGACAAAGAATTTTAATGAATCATAAATCAGACAAAAATTCGCAAACAATCATTTTTGTAATGTTGAGTTGGGAAATAGAACATGAATCTGATATCAGAATTGATTATCGTTCAGATGTAGAGTAAACCCAAGTGTCGTATTTATACTAGTGGAATGAATTTGGGCTGCGTTCCATGTTCGTTCGGAATTGTCGGTTTCATGTCGGGGCCATTCAAATATTATCGGGGTCGTATCGGTCTTGATTCGGCCGAATGCAAACCGAATTCACGCGGTGATTAGAAGACCGAATGATTTTGGTGTGACTGCTAGCCCCAGTTCGGTCTCTTGTCGGAGCCCGATAAAGCGAAATTTGTAATTTAGTTCGGTTTGGTGTCGGTCTGGGTTCGGTCTTGCGGTGTGACTTGGGTATTAGACTCCTTTTCATTTTAACCATTTGTTAGTGTCTGTAGCCAACACATGGTTCAAGCAAATTATACACCTGGAAGAAACCAGGAGATACTGCACGTAGACAGATTGACTACAGTATATTGCAGTCAGTAAGCGCTTCGGAAGGAGTATAAAGATGGCCAAGACCTATCCTGGCGCAGATATAGGCTCAGACCACAACCCAGTAGTTGTCAAGGTCAACATCGCACTAAAGGTACTAAAGAAGGCTCTACCCAAGAAAGCCAGATTGGATGTGGAACTGCTGAAGGAGAGAGATATCCGTGAGAGGTATGCTGCATCAGTACACAACAGAAGGACTGAGAGCAGAAGAGGTGGAACAGACTGCAGATGAAATGTGGTCAAACCTTAAGGGGTGCATACAGGATGCAGCTGAGGAATGCCTCCTTAAGAAAAAGCGTGTAGGAAAGCAAGCTTGGATGACAGATGACATTCTGGATCTTCTGATAGAGAGAAGAAAGCGCAAAAGGAAAGATGCAAAATATAGAGAACTTGACAAACAAATTAGACTGAAATGTATAGAAGCTAAAGAACAATGGCTTGCTAAAGGATGCAAAGAGATAGAGGAATTAGATCGTCTAAGTCATACAAGGAATATGCATCAGAAGATTGAGGAGGTTACACACAAGAATAAAAAGGAGACAACAAATGGTGTAATTCAAGGTAAAGAGGGAAATGTATTGTTTGAAAGTCAACAAATTCAAAGTAGTACAAAATGCACAGACTTTAGAACCATAAGCCTCATAAGCCATGCATCTAAGATCATGCTGCTTATTCTCACAAACAGAATACAGTCAATTATTCTCAAGGAAATTAATGACTGCCAAAGTGGGTTCGTACGAGGCAAAGGCACAAGAGAAGGACTCTTCAATCTGCGAACGATTATGGAGCGTTACCTGGAGAAAAAGAAGGATGTTTACATGTGTTTCCTGGACTACAAGAAAGCATTTGACAGAGTTAATCATGAGAAATTGATTAACTGTCTGAACTCACTGGGTCTGGATGGGAAGGATGTACGTCTGATTGGAAGTCTGTACTGGAGTCAGAAGGCAGTGATACGAGGCAGGGAAGAGTTATCGCCAGAGGTCGAAATACAGAAAGGTGTGCGACAGGGTTGTATAATCTCTCCTTTATTGTTTAACATCTATTCAGAGATGATTTTTAGAGTGCTGAATAATGAAAAAGGTGTCACGATTGGAGGTGTAAACATTAACAACCCTAAGGTATGCTGACGATTCGGTGCTATTAGCAGAATCGGAGGAGGAGCTACAGAGACTTGTAGAAAAGGTGAATGATGAAGGTGAACGATTTGGTATGGCAATCAATGTCTCCAAGACTAAGACTATGGTGGCATCGTGGAAAAGAGAAGTTCCTAATGTTAGTATTTAAATTAATGACACATTAATAGAACAAGTTAACAAGTTTGTCTACCTTGGGCAGACAGTCACAGAGGATGGGAAGTGTGACAGCGCGATAAAACAGAGGATAGAGATTGCAAGATCAGTGTTCATGAAAATGGACAAGGTATTATGTTGTAGGAAGCTGAACTTTGAGCTGAGATGCAGAGTCAGGACATCCCGCCAATATTTGAGGTGCGGGGGATGGCCTGTATTATTATCCCCCCCCCCCCCCCATATTCGGGGTTCCGAATAACATGTAATTACATTACTTAAGAATTACGGGACATTGCCCCCTCTCATCATTTATTTGATACAATATAGTCTTGAGATTTTGAGATTGCTAAACAGCCAAAATCCATTCGTACCCGGGACTCCCATTAAAGGGATCTAGTAACTTTGTTGACATGTGCAAAAAGTGATGAATGGTTGATGCAATGTATATTGTTGTTATCTCATATGTCCACAGGGTATTGTGTGAAAATTTCAAGTCAAATGGACATTGTATGGCCAAGTAATGAGCGAAAATGCAAAGTGATATTCAGTAACTCACTGCACTCACTTTGTACACGGAAGAAAAACTCGCCCGGAGTTTTTCTTATCTGAATACTTCAATCATACATATCTTTGTAACGAAAGGGAAATTTGAAAAACCGAAACCTGTCCCATGATTTTATTGTTAATACGAATACAACAAGGTATAAGGGAACCGCTAGAATTACAATTTTATTTTGAGGATTTGGACAATGTTACGAAGTCCCTTTAAGGCCACTTAACCCACTCCCCTGTACACACCTATTCAGGATTTCTTGCAATGCTCTCACAAATTGAGCTCACCATACATAACTTCCTACTTGATAGCTAAATATGTATGTATATACATAATCATGAACAACATCTTTAGTTCTGGATATTGAAATCCTAAAGCTTCCCCACTCTTCTCTATGGGTTTCTTGCCAAATTGCACACCAAGTTTGCTACGTTCACACAATGCAAGTTGACTGTAGGTGTCATTCGTTAACAAACTATTTTTGTCCCCACCCAATCCCCCGCCATAAAACCCTGGGCATGCCACTGGGTATGCCACTTTGCTTCTTCGCGGAAGATGGTCGATATTTGTATCATCCCTCTCCCTCCAATGGAGAGGAAAATTTACGCCTATGATCCTGTCTATTTGTTCGTTCTCAAAAATAATTATCTAACCGGCAGGATGATAAGAAATGCATTTATATAACTCAAGCTTCAGCATTTCAGTTCGTGTGATAGGGAACTGCCGTTACGTGGACCAGTGGCAAAACTCTGTAAAACTATGCTACATGCAAATTTTATCATTTTATCATAATTATTTAATTATACCTTATACTATTGGTGATCAATACACACTGTTCAAAATAAACCACAGTTTCACTGTGATGATGACGAGATAAAGTGTATGTGTGACATGTTTCATTCCATCAGAACTTGCAATAATAATATGCTATAATGCTAAAGTCGGAACCTTGTAAAGCCCAAGGGCGAACAATATATTGCGAGTTGTTAGTAAATGAAATTGACGGTATTTTTCAATAATCGTATATTGTCCATATTTTCTACATGATCCTTAAATAGACAGTGGTCTCGGACAGCGAACGGTCCTGTGGACGAGCCCCCCCCCCCCCCCCCCTCCACCGCTTACACAACTAAATCAGTGTTCTCGGTCTCGGCAGCCGCTTCGTCGAACATTTTTGGCACCGCCCCCCCCCCCTCCCCCCCCCCCCCCCCCCTTGAACAATTCTGGGTTCGGTCCTGATTAGAATGTGAGCAGTAATGTGTATTGTTCATTTGTGTGAAAGCAAAACATATCTACAGACTACTGGTTATTTTAATTTACCTGTGAGCATGGTGAGAGTGAGTATATAGAACTTATTTAGAACATTATTTTGTCCTTGTTATAAACCCCTCACAAAAAATTCCGCAATTCAAGTTTGAGCGTTCATATCTCTCCTATTACTTTATTACCGTTCATGAATTTGGTATTATAGGAACGCTTGTATTCCCCCAGGCCATGGACTCATGGAATGTGCATGACACCCGACTATGGGGCACAGTCAAAAGTGAAATGTTGCAAAATGCAATGATATTGTCAACAGACTGTATACCCTCCTTTTTGGGGAGAATAAACTGTTTTGTATGATGTTTAGTCGGTCATGCGTGAATGGCAATGGCGCATTACGGTATTATCATCTTCTTTGGACGATGAAATGTGTCATTATGATTTTGAGGTGGTGCAATAACGTTTTTGTATGATGTTAGGAAGATGTATTGTTTTTTTATTGATCTCATTGATAAATTATCATTATGTTTGATTTGTACACAGATTATTGCCAAAAAAACTTCCGCAATTCAAGTTTGAGCTTTCAAATAGCCAAAGACGAATTTAACGTTCAAGGCTTTCAAGATACCACTCCAAACTTGATGCACGTTAAAAAGTACGTTATACAGATTACAGAATACCTATTGGATACAAATTTCATCCATTAAATTACCCTACAGATACCGGGCGTATCAAAAAAAGCGTTACACTTTTGAAAAAATTGTCAACATTACATTTTTATATATTTTAAAGATTTTTTCAGGTCGATGGATGCCCCATGGTCTCATCTATCAAGTGCCACTAAATGTTCGTTCACGCTTGTGCGAACACTGACAGTTTTTGTACAGAGTGT